>OVAQ01001717.1:0-16251 GCA_900406345.1 Erysimum cheiri
CATAAATTATCCCGCGGTGCACCGCGGGTCACTATCTAGTAGATATATATATTAAAGGTTTTGTTTATTCTTATGAGAATTAATACTGGCTAATGATAACTATCAAAACATAAAAATTTAAACCAATCATTTGATTTCGCATCAGATTTAGTCTCTTATAGATGTCAAACGTAACCCAAGCTTACGTCAACACACAATAATAAACCATTAATCAGATTATACCAAATGTCCAATTACGATGAGCATCAAGAAATGTTTTGTTCTCCACCTATATATATATGCACATTTACTCCATGAAATCACCAAGGTTTGAGTTAAACATATATGAAGATTGAAGCATCTGTGTCACACAAGAAGAGATGAAAATATAGGATAAATAGAAAAATGGGGAAGAATTGTTTTCAAGGCTGATGAAGAAAAGAACCAGCTCCAAAAAAATTAAAGACAATATGGTGTTGATGGTCGGCATTGTGTGTTTTATTGCTTAGTAAAAAAATGCAATACTTATTTAACTGTTTTCTAAAAATTTTACGATGGAAATGCGAGAAAATGGATCTTTGTACACATTTTTTTTTGGGAATTTCTCATAAATTTTTCGTGAATTTTCAAAAATTAGCGTTTGTCATAGATGCCACACAACTCGATCGTAAATTTACGATGAATTATTGATTTATTTTTCTTTAAAAATTTTCTTGTAAATTAACTTATTTCTTGTAGTAAATTAATTTGTTTTATCGTTTTCAATACATTTTTTTAAAAAAAATACTACTACTGAAATGTTCAATTAAGATTTACAAATACCCAAAAATAGTATAAGTATGTAAAAAAACAAAAAGGAAAATAATTATGTGTAGGAGATTTTTTTAAAAAGTAAAAGACCGATCCCATCGATCTCGTTGACTTGGCTACACTTTTCTCATTTTCCCCCCTAATTTAATAGCCACATACTTATTTATCCTGTGTGGATTATTTGTTTTTAATGAACAATTGTTCGCAATATAAAAGAAAAAACTTAAACGATAATAAGAAAGTTGAAAGAAACAAAAAGGAGGATAAGACAAATAATAAGTTTTTGCAACTCAAAGAGGCGATTTGTTTATCACTTTTTAGACATGAAATATGGTGTGTTATTTATGGTTTCATGTGTTCTCATGTTTCTTGTTCTAAGTCATGTGGAAGGTACGTAATTTTTAGTTTTTTCTTTTGCATTATCAATTGTTTATCTAAATATTTTTACAATTTTAACCAATTTTGTCTTTAATATAAAACAATAGAGGTGGAAGCCATGAAGAAATTTGGGTGCAACATTACACGATCTTTCCCTGGAACATGTGGAAATAATGGAAAGAGTTTATGTGTAAGTGACATGAAAAAGATTCCTGGTTCACCAAAAAATCGTGACATACGTTGCGAATGTTCTGACCGTCGTTTACTTCCAACTACTCCCTCTGAACGTGTATGTAAATGTCAATATGATTGCTAAGGTTTACTATATTTCCATAACTACTAACTAATTAATAAGAGAGGAGCTACAAAGAGTATGGCTATTGTGTTGACTGTTGCCCAAACTATATTACCTTTTGATTATAAAATAAATATAATTGTGAGTTGGGTTTGCATATTGTAACTCTCATATATATTAAAGGTTTTGTTCACTCTTATGAGAATATTGGCTAATGATAACTATCAAAACATAGAAGATTGAACCAATCACTGGATTCCGCATCAGATTCAGTCTTTTATAGATGTCAAACGTAACCCAAGAGCTTACGTCAACCCACAATAATATAAGCCATTAATCAGAGTATACCAAATGTCCAATTAGGATGAGCATCAAGAAATGTTTTGTTCTCCACCTATATATGCATCTACTAACTCCATGAAATCACCAAGGTTTACCTCATCCACTCTCCGCTATGTATTCCAATTCTCCTTACACAGCCTGTGGCGAGAAAGGAATGGTAGACGTCATGGAGATGCTCCGACCCCAGCTCCAGTTCTAATTCGTCATATTGAAAAACACGTGCGTAATCGGTTTAGTACCATTCGTGACACCGGCAAGTTTGAGGAAGGCCTCCGCTTCTAGTTTCATATAAGAAGAGTTTAATTCGTTTAATGGTTGTAATCTAAAGTTTTCAGCTAAAAACTCAAACTCTTGTAGCATTCATTGCAAAAACGTTTTTTGGTGAATAAATTTTACATTCATACAAAAAAAAAAAAGAAATCACCAAGGTTTGAGTTAAACATATATGAAGCATCTGTGTCATACATACAAGAAGAGATGAAAATAGATGAGGATAAATATAAAAATAGGGAAGAATTGCTTTCAAAGCTGATGAAAGAAAAGAACCGGCTCAAAAAAATTAAAGACAATAGGTGATGATGGTCCCCATTGTGTGTTTTATTGCTTAGTAAAAAATGCAATACATGTTTTATGAAAATTCAGATGGAAATGAGAGAAAATTAATTTTTTCACATAATTTTGCAAATTTTCGTAAATTTGTAATAACTACTTTTTCTTAAATTTGAAAAAAAAAAAAAAAAAAAAAACTAGCAGTTGTGGCAGATCCATAGTAAATTTGCGATGAATTATTGATTTTTTAAAAAAAAAAACTTTTCTCGTAAATTAACTTATTTATTGTAGTGAATTAATTTGTTTTATTGTTTTCAATACACTGATAAAAATTATTTTTTATTGAATAATGTTCATTTTTAAAGTTTTTTATAAGAGCACTTCCTTTTTTTTAACAATATAAGAGCACTTCCATGGTAAGATACTCTCTAAAATTTTTTTAACTTTTTTTTAATTATGTAATTTTATATATGTATATATCTTATATAATAACTCAACTACTAATTCACATGTATTATTTATATATGAGAAACGTTTCTAGTTTTAGATGCGTTTTTTCTTCTCTTATTTTTTCTTTATTGTATTATTATTTTAATAAAAATATTTACTTTAAATTTTTCGATGAAACTGTTCTAACAATTTTATATTTCTGATTTGAATTTAATAAAGTAAGTTCTAAGAAAAAATAACAAAAAATTAAGGATAAATTAATTTTTTACTACCTTAATGCATACAAATAAAATAAAATGAAAACGAAACTATTTATTAAAAAAAAAAAAAAATTATTAAAAAAAAATGATCTCAGATTAAAACCCAAAACCTAGAGAGACGACCTATATATACAAATTAGGGTTTCTGTAACCCCAAATCTCCATTACCCTAAACCTCAAGCCGTCGTCTCCAAATTTTCCCCTTCAGAGACTTCAAAAATGAAGACCATTTTGTCATCTGAAACCATGGACATACCCGACGGCGTAGCCATTAAGGTTAATGCCAAGATCATTGAGGTTGAAGGTCCACGAGGCAAACTAACTCGTGACTTCAAACATCTCAATCTCGATTTCCAATTGATTAAGGACCAAGTCACTGGAAAACGCCAGCTAAAGATTGATTCTTGGTTTGGTTCTCGTAAGACAAGTGCTTCGATTAGAACAGCTTTAAGTCATGTATCAAATCTCATTGCTGGTGTTACTCAAGGGTTTCTTTATAAGATGAGATTTGTTTATGCCCATTTTCCAATCAATGCTTCGATTGATGGGAATAACAAGTCTATTGAGATTCGTAACTTCCTTGGTGAGAAGAAGGTTTGTGTTTTTTGGGACCTTTGTGTGTTTTGGTTTTGGTTGTTTGTTTGTTGAAATTGGGGAGTGATGTGTTTGTTTGTGGATTGTAACAGGTGAGGAAGGTTGAGATGTTGGATGGTGTTAAGATTGTTCGATCTGAGAAGGTTAAGGATGAGATTGTTCTTGAGGGAAATGATATTGAGTTAGTTTCACGGTCTTGCGCTTTGATCAATCAGGTACTTTTTTTTATTGGTTGTTCTGTTTTAAGAAATCTTGCATTGAAAAATGAAGAATTGTGAATGTATCAGATGGGTTTGATTGTATTGTCATGTTTTGAAATTGTAAAGCTAAAGACTTTGCCTTTGTTAATTGTAAAGCTTCAGACTTTGCCTTTAAAATGTTACGAAATCTTGCATTAAGGTAGAAATAATGGTAAATGTATCTGATGGGTTTCTTGGAAATGCAGTTGTCATTGTGCTAATCTGTGATGGGTTTGATTGTATTGTTGTCATGTTATGAAATTGTAAAGCTGCAGAGTTTGCCTTAAGATGTTAGGAAATCTTGCATTAAGGTAGAAAGAATGGTAAATGAATCTGATGGGTTTCTTTAAAATGTTGTTGGCGTGGTGCAAATCTGTGGTGGGATTGATTGTTGTCATGTTTTGATAGTAAAGCTGTAGACTTTGCCTTTGTTAACACTCTGTTTTTGATGATTGTTTGATCTTTGAGCAGAAAATGTCGTGTTAAGGACAAGGATGTTTGGAAGTTTCTTGATGTAGTAGATGGGTTTCTTTAAAAATGTTGTTATCTTGGTGCTACTCTGTGATGGGTTTGATTGTATTGTGATGGTTTTGCATAGTAAAGCTTCAGATGTTACTCTCTTTTTGATGATGGTTTTTTATCTTTGAGCAGAAATGTCATGTCAAGAACAAGGATATTAGGAAGTTTCTTGATGGTATCTATGTGAGCGAGAAAGGCAAGATCGCGGTTGAGGAATGAAGCTCACTATTGAATGAAAGTGCTATATTAGATTTTGTATGGTGGAGTAATATTATCGTAGCTTTTGTTGACATCTCTCTTATTGGATTTGTAGTTTTGTTCTTCTTTTTGAACCATTGATGATGTAATCCTTTACTTGGGTTTAATTTACTCTCTTCTTGCAGAGAAGTTTTGGAGACAAGTTTTTTACTCTCTTGTGATTTGTGAACTGTTTTGTGGTACAAGCTATTTGATTGAACTTGGAAGATTATCATTTTCTCCTATGTTCCTTAATCTGGTTGTGTCTCAGAATCAAATTGATTCTACTTAATCTTGTAACCTGTAATTGATATTATCTTGACTCTCTAAATCGAAAAGCTCATAGAACTAAACATTTGAATGATCAGAAGAAACAAAACTTAAGAGAGGACATTAATGATATAACTTAATAGATACCACAAAACTTTGAATGCCTTAAAAGTTCCACTAAGAAACCAATTTCTAGGAATATTTTACCTTGATTTTCTCCAACAAGATTTGCACTAACACGTCTTGAGGTGGTTTGTCTCTACTTATAAGGAGAAGAAGAAGCAAAAGAGCCTTATCCATTTTTAATCCAAAGTCTCCAACAATTGCCTCGTCTTGCCTTCAAGGTAAACACTAATACACTGTCTATACTTCCATTTCTATGTATGTAATGCGTGTGGACTGTGGAGTTAATTTTATTGTCCCCGATGTAATATCTTTTCGGTCTTTCTCAAAATTTCAACTCTAATGTTGCATTCATCGCACAAACGGTTTTTTTGGTGAATAAATTTTACATTCATACAAAAAAGTGTGATTGTGGAGTTGTGTTACATGAAGAAATGGTTTGAACAAAGTCCACAAAACCTACCTCATTAATATTACTAATCAGCATTCTTGAGTGTGACATACAAATTTTTTTTCTCTCTAGACAAATGTAGCCCATTTATTATCCTATCTATCAAAACATTGAAAAACGTGAAAATCTTGTGAATGTTACAGATTTGGATTTACATTCATAAATGTATATGATGCAAATATAAGGTTCTCATTTAATTCAACATCCAATGTTTGTTTGTATACATATGGTAAAACGAGATTAAAGGAGGCTATGGATGAAAATGAGGTTGTTCTTGGTCAACCTCTCCTATTTTCTCTCTAATTTAACTGTTCTTGGCTCTTTGTTTTGCTATAGAATAGAGACAAATCTCTCCTTTCTTTACCTTGTTTTTTGGTTTTTGTTTCTTTCTTGTTTAATAATCTTATCACATTACTTTCTATGATGATGATTCACATTTGACTATGGCCTTCTCCTTCTTCTTCTTTAATCATAATTTGTATTTGTAACTTTTACAACATCTACAGAGGATTTGATTTTGCATTTTCTTCTGTTTCTGTCTTAATCTCAAGATAAAGTTTTCAGTCTTTGCACTCAAGAATGGCAAAAGAGAACACTGGTCAATATCACCAAACAGAAGCAAGAAGAAAGAAACTAACTTTGATTCTTGGTGTAAGTGGACTCTGCATTTTGTTCTATGTTTTAGGTGCATGGCAAGCGAATACCGTCCCATCTTCTTTCTCGAAAGTTGGATGCGAGACTGAATCGAATCCTTCTTCTTCTGCCTCCTCTTCCTCATCTTCAGAGTCAGCTGAATTAGATTTCAAAAGCCATAATCAGATTGACCTTAAGGAAACAAACCAAACCATCAAGTACTTTGAACCATGTGAGTTATCCCTCAGTGAGTACACTCCTTGCGAAGATCGACAAAGAGGGAGGAGATTCGATAGGAACATGATGAAATATAGAGAAAGACATTGTCCTACCAAAGATGAGCTTCTTTATTGTTTGATTCCTCCTCCACCAAACTACAAGATTCCATTCAAATGGCCTCAAAGTAGAGACTATGCTTGGTATGACAACATCCCTCACAAGGAGCTTAGTGTTGAGAAAGCAGTCCAAAACTGGATTCAAGTAGAAGGCGACCGGTTTAGATTCCCTGGTGGTGGAACTATGTTTCCCCGTGGAGCCGATGCTTATATCGATGACATTGCTAGGCTCATTCCTCTTACTGATGGTGGAATCAGAACAGCTATTGATACTGGATGTGGTGTAAGTGTTTTTTGCTAAAGACTAGAGACAATACTCTCCTTTGTTCATTGATTAACTCAATCCGAATATTGATTAGGTTGCGAGTTTTGGTGCTTACCTCTTGAAGAGAGACATTATGGCTGTTTCTTTTGCTCCAAGAGACACTCATGAAGCTCAGGTCCAGTTTGCGTTAGAGCGTGGAGTTCCAGCGATAATCGGGATCATGGGATCAAGAAGGCTTCCTTATCCAGCTAGAGCTTTTGATCTTGCTCATTGTTCTCGTTGTTTGATCCCTTGGTTTAAAAATGGTAATGATAAACTTTTTGATTTGACTCTTTTTCTGTTCATAGCCAAGGAAGAGACATAACACCAAAACCTTTTGTAGATGGTTTGTACCTGATGGAGGTTGATCGGGTTTTAAGACCGGGCGGTTATTGGATCCTCTCGGGACCACCGATTAACTGGAAACAGTACTGGAGAGGGTGGGAGAGAACAGAGGAGGATTTAAAGAAAGAGCAAGATTCAATAGAAGATGTAGCAAAGAGTCTTTGCTGGAAGAAAGTGATTGAAAAAGGCGACTTATCCATTTGGCAAAAGCCTCTCAATCACGTTGAGTGTAAAAAGCTCAAACAAAACAATAAATCGCCTCCGATATGCAGCTCAGATAACCGCGATTTCGCTTGGTAAATACTAATTCCCATCTCAAAATGTAGTGGAAAGAACAAGGTTTACAAAACTTATTACTCTGCTTTTAGGTACAAAGACTTGGAATCTTGCATAACACCATTACCAGAAACAAAGAATCAAGATGAATCAGCAGGCGGCGCGCTCGAGGATTGGCCAGACCGAGCATTCGCGGTACCTCCAAGAATAATCAGAGGAACAATACCAGACATGAACGCGGAGAAATTCAGAGAAGACAATGAGGTTTGGAAAGAGAGAATAGCACATTACAAGAAGATAGTCCCAGAGCTTTCACATGGAAGATTCAGAAACATAATGGACATGAACGCTTTTCTCGGCGGATTCGCTGCTTCCATGCTGAAATATCCTTCATGGGTCATGAACGTTGTCCCGGTCGATGCAGAGAAACAAACATTAGGTGTTATCTATGAACGTGGATTGATAGGGACATATCAAGATTGGTGTGAAGGATTCTCAACGTATCCAAGAACTTATGATATGATTCATGCAGGAGGATTGTTCAGCTTATACGAACATAGGTAACGTTTCATGGACTTCTAACTCAAAACTATATCTTTAAAAATGTGATTAATTGAATGTTTTTGTGTGTGTGTTGTTGTAAGGTGTGATTTGACGTTGATATTGTTGGAGATGGATCGAATATTGAGACCAGAAGGAACGGTTGTGTTGAGAGATAATGTGGAGACGTTAACAAAGGTTGATAGGATAGTGAAGGGAATGAGGTATAAGACTCAGATTGTGGATCATGAGAAAGGTCCGTATAATCCTGAGAAGATTCTTGTTGCTGTTAAAACTTATTGGACTGGTCAACCTTCTGACAAGAACAACAACAACAACAACAACAACTAAGTGTGTTCCAAGTTCCAACTCTCTTGGAACTCTTCACTCTCTCTTCCTGTTGTTGTTTTTCTCTTTACGAAAAATTATCTGTTTTTTTTTAAGATTATGTTTAATGACTATTAGGTTTAGACTCAAACATTTTTAAGAAGAAGTAAACTTTACGTAATTTATAGTTTATTATAGTTTTTATAATTATTTGGATTTGTTATTTGAATTAGTTAAAACTATTTTTGTTTATGTATATATGTCTAAAACAAAATGAAAATGAACCAAAATTTAATCACGAAAGTTTGCAATATATAGTGGTTTGTATTAGTATAGGGAAAAGGAAAACGTACATTGTGATTCTTATTTGATTTTGTTTAATTTTGATTACAATTATTATTTAAACAAACTCTGATATATTAAAACTGTAATTTAAGGGGTATATTCAATCAAATATTTTAATATTTATTCAATGATGGATTTTAAAAACATTTTAAAGATTTTGACAATGGGTTTAAAGAAATTTAAAGGATTTATTTAGTTAAAAATACTGAATCTCATAAGTTTAGGTGAGAATTAGAAGAATTTACATATATTCAAATCATACTAAAACTCAAACATCAAATCATCGACGTTACATATATTCTACTAGCTTACGAGACTATAAATATCATCATCCGAAAAAAAAAAAAAAATCATCATCCGAATTTTATCTTTGTTTTTCTATCATCAAGAATGAAATTGACCCAACTTCAAAGAATCAAAGAAAATGTCCAATATAATAATAATCCAGTAAAGAAGTCAGAACGACTATAGAAAAAATAAAAAATAAAAAAAACCATCACCACAAATTGGTCCATGTTTCTGCCATATACTTGAATTAAAATTCTTTTTTGTTAGATAAAATTTGTAATTTTCTGTCCATTTTCGGTCTGTAATGTACAGATAAAATCATGAAAAATATTAAGGAAAACATACGGAGTTTTAATCTGAGATACTCCTCGACATATGTGTGCCCAAGCAATGAAATCGAGCCTTATTCTAAAAAAAAAAAACAGTGTTTTATTTATTGTCGGTCATTATGATTTAGATATCAAGAATTTAAAGCTTAGTACAATGAAGGCAATAAATCATTTGACTTAAATTGTATAAACAAAATAAAAGAAAGATAAAAGAAGAAAATAAAAGGTGTGGGTGTGAACAAGCATGTGTGATTGATTCTATTTTCCTGATTCCTTGGTCACTCTCAAACGCTAAACACTAACCAAAAAAAAAAAAAAAACAGATTCAAACATTTCTTCTTGCGTTCTCCAGAACAAACCAACTTCAATTTCCTCAATCTCTAAAAATCCAAATCCGATCTCGTTTTCTCATCATCAACATCAATGGAAGTAGAAGAAGAAGTGAAACGAATCATAGATGAGGTTAAGGAGCTTCATGATTCAGCTTCTTCTTTCATCTCATCTTCTTCTCAACAAGAGCTCTCTCTTCGTCAAAAAGCCTCCGTCGTTGATTCCACCATCCGTCGTCTCCACTCTACTCTCGTCTCCAACAAAAATCTCGATCCTAAACTCGTTGAGAAGGTATATCTCTTCCTTTGATTTGGTTTCTCGATTATTGGAATTGAAAATTTGCTTCTTGTATCTGTAGCTTGAAGAAGATCTGCATCGTGCTAGATGCATGCTTGTTGATGGAGAATCATCTTCGTTTCTCCCATCCAAACCTCAAGGTTTCTTCGCAATTGATCACTTTCAATTGTTTAATCTCGGATTCAATTTTGGTTTTTGATTGACCTAATTTGAGTGAAGCAGGAAGGTTTGTGAGAATGTTTTTGGGCCCTGTGAATGTTCGAGCATTGCGTAAAGATGTTCAGCTTAAAGTTAAAGAAGAATACAATAGCTACAGAGTTAGTGTTTATTTTTTTGCTTGCATGTGGCTTTCAATGTCAAATGTTTTTGCTTAGTCTCTTGGATTGTTGAATCTAATTACTTGTGCTCATGGAACAGGACAGGACTGCTCTTCTTTTTCTTTTTTTCCCTGCAACACTTTTAATCCTTAGATCTTATTATTGGGATGGTTGTTTGCCTGCGTTTCCTGTCCAGCTCTACGAGGTAATTTAAGAGTTTGAGTTTGGGTTTGCTTGAACATTGTATATGTGTTGGAGTTCTTGAGATTAAAGTGTAGATTTTTTATCCTTTTTACCAGGCTTGGTTGTTGTTTCTCTATGCTGGGTTGGCTATGCGAGAGAATATATTGAGAGCTAACGGGAGCGATATTCGTCCATGGTAATCTTATGCATTCCCTCCTCGTTCGATTATGACTGTTATGATTGCTGAAGTTTGTCTTTGCTCTTGGTGTCAAGTTCTTTGAATTTGGAGTGTTCTTTGTGTCATGCGTTGCTAGTGAAGGCCATAACTAAGACAGTAATGTGTGTATCTCAGAGTGATGTGTCATGCTATATGTTGAACATAGGTCCTATGCTCAACCAAGCACATGTGTAGTTTAATGAAAGTCATAGGACATAACTAAGTCTAGAAAATATTTTATATCTAAGAGTGTTGTGTTATGTTACAGTGTGGATCTTGAGTTCTATATGCACCAAGCACATGCGTATGCTGCTGATCCATCTCATTATTCTAATGTTTATTTATTTCTCCAATATAGATCCATTTTGGCGTGTTCCTTTTTTGCAGTTAGCAAATGATGACCATCTTTGAATGTTGTAAAATATCGTGTGCCTCATCATTTGGCATGTTGATTGGCTAACCTGCGGATTTTCTCCTCTAAAGGGTCTCTTTCATTTGGTATAGAAGCATAGACATGTGTACAGGAAACAGTAGTTATATGGTTTTGTCAAGTAGAAGTTAGATATCTATATATTTTATGAGAAATAGAGAAACTTTAGCTTCCTTGGAGTCCTCAATGGGTGGGGGTTTAGTATTGTTATTATGCACTGGATGTCTTTATATGTATTCACATAGTGGTGTTTCGTTTGGCTTATCTCATAGGTTGGGAGTGACTTAAACTCTGAACTTCATTTGGTTTCGCAGGTGGCTATATCATCACTATTGTGCCATGGCTATGGCCCTTGTCAGCCTCACATGGGAAATAAAAGGTCAACCAAACTGTGTCCAGAAACAGGTAACGCTTAGAGTCATTTAATTTTGTGTAGACTAAAAGTTCACAAAGTAAATGTCATGAATGAGTTCAATCCTCTATAGAGAGGAGTACATCTCTTCCTGCAATGGGCTATGATGCAAGGTGTCGCTATGCTTCTGCAAAACAGATATCAACGCCAAAGATTATACACTCGCATTGCACTAGGAAAGGTGCCTTGTTATGTGCACTCTTTTCATCAGTCACAAGATATAATCCGTTTTTGTAAAATAGCTTTATAGTTTGCGTTGTGGTTATTTTTCAGGCTAAGAGGATGGATGTCGTATGGGGAGAAACGGCTGGAGTTGATGGACAATTATGGCTGTTATGTCCTATACTTTTCATTTTACAGGTAAGCTGTATTGCTGTAAATGTATGAACGAAATTTATGCTAAAACATTTCAAATGCCTTCATTCTCCTTAACTACTCATTTTCCTGGCTTAGGAGGTCCAAGGAAACCCATAAAAACTATAGATTCTATATTTTCCCAAGCATAGATTTGGAAAGTCAAAATATCTCATTCAAGATATTCAATAAGTTATATAGGTTTCTTGATGTTAACGAGACATGTTAGATGGCTTTTACGATAGAACATTTGTGCTCTTTCCACACCAATCCAAAAGAAATTTTGCACATGGTTAACAATGTTTAATAACTTTTGACAAAACTCAGGTGTTTGAAGCATACGTTGGACTGCAGTTGCTAAGAAAAACAGTAACTGGAGTTGTTACTGAATGGCAGGTAAATTATTGTCACTCTTTTGCCATTATATCCAACGGGTCTATCCCCGGTAATCCGGTATAAGCCGGCAAATCCTATGGGAGTAAAAAGTAACATAAATGTTGAGAAAGTTGTGGATGTTGTCATTTACAGGTGACGGTTTGTGGCATTCTTCTGGTAGTGATGGCAGTTGGGAACTTCATAAACACAGTAGAGACACTAATGGCAAAGTCAAGAGTTAAGGCAAAGATGAAGAGAAGTAAAAGCAGAGCAGAGCTTAATTAGACTTCACAGTCATCTGTTAAAACCACCGTCTTTTTTTTTTTGCAATTCATAAATTTTTGTTTTCTTAGGTCACAAAAGTCACATCCTTGGATTCTGGATACTAAGAACATCGTTTTTTTCTGTGTAAATGGAAGTGGCAGTTGATATTTGATAATTTTTATGTTGTATTTGTACAATTTCGACTAAGGATTCTATAAGTGTTAGATCTTGAAGATGATGGTGTTATAAATAAGAGTGTTTGACACTTTGGATTCCGATTTGGACATCTCTACATAGTAGAAGTTTCAATTGCAGGCCCAAGCCTAGGCCCATTTGGACTCATCACCTACCAATCCAGAGCTTTCTAGGGTTTTCTCTTGTTCCTCTACTTGACTTATGTTTTCACTTGTTTGATGTGAGATTGAGATAAACCTTTTGAGTCTTTACAGTGTTTTTTTTTTTTTTTTCAGGGTCGGGGAAAAAAGGAAATAGACAAAATCTCAAGTGACATTTTCTTGATTTTGTAAAGTCTATGGACAGAATCAGTAGGTTACCTGATGACGTACTGGTCAAGATATTGTCGTTCGTTCCAACAAAATCTGCTGTATCAACAAGCATTTTGTCAAAACGATGGAAGTTTCTTTGGACGTGGTTGACAAAACTCGAGTTTGGTAATAAATCTTACTCAGATTCTCAATTCAAGAGTCTACAAAGTTTTCTCGATAGAAATCTGCCATTACATAGAGCTCCGGTTATAGAAAGCTTCCGTCTCGAGTTAAGCAATTCAAATTTGAAACCTGAAGATATCAAGAAATGGGTTATAGTAGGAGTTTCTCAATACATACGTGAGCTGGAGATTTATGTTTCTTCTTATCCATATAACCAAAACATATTGCCAAGTAGCTTATATACCTTGAGATTCATCGTGATCTTGAAACTCGATGGAGCGATTCGCTTGGATGTTCCTCGAATGGTTTGTCTTTCTCTCAAAACTTTGGAACTTAAAGATGTTAGAGTCTTTCATGAAGCATCTCTTCAGCGACTTCTATCGAATTGTCCCGTTCTTGAAGATCATCTATTGGTGAAGTTATGTTTTTGTGACAATATGAGAAAGTTTAGTGTTATTGTCCCATCTTTGCATCGATTATCACTCTACATAGGTTTAAAATGTGATTTCGATGAGTTTGTTATTAATACTCCTTCTTTGAAGTATTTCAAACTTGTGGATCATAATAATCACCCTTGTTTGATTGAGAATATGCCTAATTAAGCTCACCGAAGCATATGTCGATGTTGAATTTGCTGATATCAAGAGTCTCATCGGATCAATTACATCTGTCAAGAAGCTTATAATATGCTCTAAGGTAATCAGCTTCAATCTATCAACTTCAAGTTTAAAAAAATTCTATGTTAAAACTTTCTTTTATCGTCCTTAGGTTGCGTATGGTGATAGTTGTATCTTCAACCACCTTGAGAATCTGCTGCTACATGTACGGAAAGAGTATTCATCGAATCTCCTTGTCCGGTTTCTCAAAGATTCTCCTAACTTACGACATCTAATGTTCTTCTTTGAGACGGATGTAAGTTCTCTCGATTAATAACAATTATTTTCTGTCTAATGCACATTTTTTTTTTTCTTCTTAAAATCTAATTCTTCTTCTTGATCTCAGGATCATGAGAATCTTGGTATGTTTTCTAGGAATCAACCGTGTACTGTTCCTGAATGCTTGTTGTCGAGTCTAAAATATTTCACCTGGCATCGATACTTAGGAAGACCACGAGACAGAAATATCGCGGTTTACATCTTGAAAAACGCTTGTTGCTTAAGGAGTGCAACAATCTATTCTGATACACGTTTGGTTCCAAAACTCAAGATGTTAAAGGAGTTGACACGTTCTTCCATTGATATAATAGGATTCTAATTTAATTACCATCTAGAGCCGTTTGATTATTGTCTAACAATATTCGATAACAAATGTCTTGTTCATCTACTCTCCTTGCCATCTTTTAATCATTTAGTATAATCATTACTTGTTCTCGTAGGTGTGATGAATTCACCTTGCATTATCTACTGAGCGCAGGTGTTGTTATTGAAAGCCATAGGACAGAAATTTTCACTTCGGAGACGGTAATGTGTGTATCACAAAGTGGTGAGTCATGCTATATGTTGAAGTCAAAGTCCTATGCTCGCCAAGCACATGTGTAGTTTTTAATGAAAATCATAGTACTCAACTTAGTCTTGAAAATGTTGTGTTTCTATGAGTGTTGTGTCATGCTAAATGTGGACTTAGGTTCTATATTCTTATAGTTAGATTCAATAACTAGATTTTATATTGCCTCATCTTGTGCCATGGCGATTGGCAAACTTATACCTTAATATCCAAGCCTATGATACATACACCCTTCGGTTTAACCACCATGAGGTTGTTTTGGTTGTCAATCTTTGGTAATTCGTTTCATGGACTTGAACGTTGAGTTTTAAGTAATTTGCTGTTATATGTTTTGTCCAACTCGATATCTTTATGCACATGTTGCATTAAACTAAAGTTCTAATATGTTAAAATAGTGCATTTGAATGTTGGATGCAAGGTCAAAAACAAATTTGCTTACTATTTCATATCACAAATCGGGCCAGGTCCAACCTCTAGACCAACATTATATACATAGTTATTTTGTTAAAACGTAGACTCATATGCAAGAATTATTAAGTAATGACATCTTTATTTATTTGATTTTTGGCAATTTATTTGATTTTTGGCATTAAACCTATTTGTTTATTAGATTTAAGAGTAGACTGTCGGGTTTATGGAGTATGTTACTTAGTCTACAATAGCATCTTTCACGTTTTCTCTGAAGAGAAAGACGAAGAAAGCGACAGAAGATCTAACCTTTTGAGTTGACGACAGTTATTTAAATATTGGAGCCAAAATTTATATTCTTTTATAAGAGAAATGAAAACTATTGGGATAATGATTCTTCTCCAACTCTATAAAATGTAAAAAATGGTAAGATAAAATGTAAAAAAATCTCAAAATATCCATTTTTTTATATTGTATTGGGTTTTTGAAATCTATATAAATATTCTATAAGGTTAGACCATGTGCATCGGCGACTCAAACAACCGTCCTTAGCATTTTATTTATGAAAATTAAATCATAATAGTCGAAATAACGGAGAAACGAACCTTAAAACGGGACGATTTTGAGTGGTCCTTATTGCCACGTTTCGTCTTCTTTCGCGAAACCTATGCGCTGATTTCATCAACAATTACTCTTGCAATTTCTAAGTCTCAAAATATTAATATTATAATGCTAAGGGCATCTCCAACCCATCTCTATATTTGCCTCTATTTTAGAGGCAAATATAGCAATCTCTATTTTAGAGGCAAATATGCTCCAACCCACCTCTATATTTGCCTCTAAAATAGAGATTGCTATATTTGCCTCTATTTATAGAGGAGAAAATAGAGTTCCTCTATTTTATAGAGGAAAAAATAGAGATCTCTATTTTAGAGGTGAAAATAGAGTGGGTTGGAGTAAAACCCACCTCTATTATAGAGTTCCTCTATTTTAGAGGTAAAAATAGAGAAAACCATTGGAGATGGTCTAAGGACAATTTCACCAGGGACACCGATGCACATGGTCTTAATAAAGAAATTTTAGATTTAGGATTTCACGATAAAACACATTGTTCTCTTTTTATTTTCGAGCATCTCATTCAAACCTTATCAATTTGAAAGAAATCCCTTAGTTATAATTAGTAATGTTGTATATTATTTTATTTTTTTTGTTTTGATGTTAATGTTGTATATTACTACTTAGGGCATCTCCAACCCATCTCTATATTTGCCTCTA
>OVAQ01001718.1:5617-16243 GCA_900406345.1 Erysimum cheiri
TAAATCAACTTCAGGATATGCTTTCTTGCTTAATAATGGTGTTATTACTTGGAGTAGCAAGAAACAATCTTGTACAGCTTTATCTACGATGGAGGCCGAGTTTGTTGCATGTTCGGCATCTGTTCAAGAAGTTGTATGGCTGAGAAGGTTCTTAGAAAGTTTACAGATCACACCAGAGGCTTCACGCTCTGTGACTATTCATTGTGATAGTCAAGCATGTATTGCTTTCTTGAAAGATCCTAAGTATCATGGAAGGACAAAGCATATTGCNCAATTTCGTGAGAGACATTGTGGCAAAGAAGGAGGTGGTTGTTAGGTACATATCTACGCATAGGATGGTAGCTGATCCATTTACCAAACCTATCCCAAGAGATGTTTATCTCGCTCATGTTCGAGCTTTAGGATTGCGTAGAATTTGATGTATGTACTAATAGAGATTTGCTATATGACGTTGTATTTGTGTTTGATATTTTATATATATCTAATACTATTTTAGCCATTGTATACAACGGTAGTTTTTGGTGGTTTTGAATACTTACATAAAATATTTAGAAATGTCACCAAGTAGGAGATTGGTTCACTCACATGAACAATCGCCTCAGATTTCTTTGTGAAATGCTGAGATGAGACATGACAAGTTTGGCGCTAGTGGGAGCTTGCCTGATAAGACTAGTCAATGTCGCCTTGATAAAGAGTCAAGATGTGATATACCCATTGAAATATCGATCATGATTTCCCCGAATCATGAATACTTGGAAGAGCTGGATAACTACATAACAAGCGCTAGATAGCGAGCTGGTAGTAGCTTGATCCACATAGTTGTAATTGGTTTAACCAATTTGACATATACTTTTAAAGAAAGAGTTAACTACTATGACATGTGAGTCATACTACATGTACGATCACATAGGAAGCGAGTGAATTTTTTTTTTAAATCCTTTCACGCGCAATGTGAGTTCCTATAAACCTTACTATGGTTTCAAGAGTTACCCTTGAACCTTCGTCTATGTTCTTGAAGGAATAAGCTAATGTTTGCTACTTTAGTATGTTTTTCCAACGGGGATGGAATAATTAACCTTATGGTACATGCTAGGAAAGCGGTTAGTTTGGAACAGATGGACATGAGAACGGAAGGGAAAACTACTTTATTTTTACATTGACATATGTGTTTGCTGGCCAGCCACTATTTCACTCAATTGGAGTTTGAATATAGTGAACACATGATGTGAAATGTCTAACATATGCTATAGGGATAAGATATGTTAAGATTGATGTAAAAAATAAATGAGTTTGGGGAACAGCGACACACGCTGAAATTTAAATATTTTCTTTAGGGTTGTAGCAGTTATGTATTCCTAACATATGCATAACTTAGGTCCCAAGTGCAGGTGTACTCGCAGGAACGCACGGTTCATTTGCCGTATGATTTCCGAGTTATAGTTCTCGAGCTTAACTATAAAGATCTTTCTAGTAGTAGTTGTGCTTCCCATTATGTGCGAGTGGGAGATGTTGGTTAATAGTCGGTTTGCGCTCATGATTTAGAAGCATATCGAATCGGTTTAGTTAACCGGTAGTTATGGAAGTTAATAGTCATAACTCTATAACTAACTCATTTGTGTCTCTTCGTAGAGACACTTACCTTTGTCTATAAAAGAGAGATTTGAGACAGACGAAAGAAAAAAACTGTGATCATTTGACACAAAGAGAGAATTCTAGAGAGAGAAATGTTTTAGAGAGAGAAAGCTCAGAGAGATCAACCGGAAGGGCACTTGAACGGTGGCTTGTGGTTGATTTCCGTCCGTGATCTCAACCCTGATCTCTGCGTGAATTCTCAGTCCTTTTTCGTGCCAAATTTGTCAACAAACCGGCCAAGGTACGTTTCCGGTTTCACACGCTTCCGCATAGAACTTTGTTACAGCTTGTGCAGTAAATCTAAGGCCAGACATCGGATTCAAGGTTAGAGACATACTCCTCCAATATAATTCTAAACTCTGAATTAACTGTCAATAAAAAAATGTATAGATTGATGTTTTTTTTTTGTATGTCTAATTAAAGCCTTTGGCAAATATGATGGTGAATGATTCAAAATGCAGATAAGGAAACTACTTCAACTTTATTTTTTGTCATTCTCTATCGGTTTACAAATAGATCCATTAGTTTACTTAACAAAATCCAAATCCATGATGGCTCGAAAGAAGCAATCTTATCACGCGGCTCTAGTGTATTTATCATCAAAATCGTCCTAATAGTGTTTGGCGCCGCAAATGTAGATCAACTGAAAAATAAAAATAAAAAAGATTATCATTTTTTTTTCTATGCGTAATTTATTTTATTTTTATTTTTGACAAGTAGTGATTTTGAATCTAATTTGATAGGCATTGTTGGTACATCTCATGAGTTATGGGGATAAAATGATAATCTTGATGGCGTTTGATCCTACTGTCATACCGGATCCTCACAAGATTTGCGATGATATGGAAGAAACACTGAGAGAGATGAAAGCTGCTCTCGGTGAAAGAGGGTTACTCTAAGGCGCAGATTATATATACTGATATAGTTTTTATTTCGTCTAAATATGTTTTAGAGGGTGATCAATCCCTTCTATGCGTGGTTATAATAAGCTAGAAGATTGAATCATGTAACAAACCTAACAGATCTAACAACCTAAGCAACCTACGACCCCGTGAAAACCTCTTCGAATCACTCCATCAAACCTAACAAGAAAACTACTCACACATATCGAATGAAACCATCAAAGAAATCATAAGAAGATGTATAAGAGATTAAATGAGATATCAAAGGGGGTTCAGAGAAACTTCTCTAAGAGTACACAAGGAACACGTCTCCCCCAACAAGTTACAACTACGAGAAAAGGGAAAAAAAGGATGAAACAAGCTAAGATCTTCAAGGAAAATCTCATCTCTTTAAGGATGGTGTGAATCGCTCCAGAGGATCAAAGAGATGTCAAGTGTTCTTCTCATTTCAAGGGAGGCGAGCATATGGTATTTATAGAGTTTTGGGGCTTCAAAAATTAGGTTTAAGGCTTCCTCCAACAAAACTCGGCGTTTTGGAATAAGTGACTTCGGGACAGACAGGTCGCACAGTCGGGCTCTAGCATGCAGTCGTGATGTCTTGTGGCCGCATGGTCAGCTCCTGGTCGTGCGGCTGGACAAGGCTCCCTTCACTCGGGCATAACTTTTGATTGGCAACTCTAAATTGGTTGATTCCACTTTGAGACGAGTTTTGACTCTTTAAAATTTCGAATGGCACCAAGAAATCCAAATTTGGCTAAGGGGAAGGTCTCCAACAGATGCCAATACTTATGATAGTCCAAAGCTGTCTAGAAAGTCTGTTTTACTCCTTTTAGGCCCATTTGCCCTAAAACTTGTAAAAGCTTCCTGAAACTCAAAATACTTGAAAACAACCTTGAAAACCCTTGTTATGCTTGAAAATTCTTATGAAAATCCTAATAAAACCATAGTCAAAACGAGTCAAAATACGATGTTATCATGAACTCATACAATAATGTAAAACTACCGACTTTCGTCAACTAGCTATCTAAACCCATTCATAGACTTAGTGTTTATACTTCGCATAACTTAAATCGTGAGGTTTACATTAAAATCGAGTAAGTCTGATAAGTTCACTAAATCCTAGTGTCAAGAATCACAATAAGTCAAGAGATCTAGCTCTTCTAAACTAGGTTAAACGACAATACAAGATTTTGCCAAACTAGTGTGATTTAAGATATCTCTTTTCAGGGTGATCAATCCCTTCTATGCGTAGTTATAACAAGTCAGAAGCTTGAATCATGTAACAAACCAAACAGATCTAAAAAACAAAGCAATCGATGATCCCATGAAAACTCTTTCGAATCACCCCATCAAACCCAACAAAGAAACTACTCACACATATCGAATAAAACCACCAGAGAAATCATAAGAAAATGTATAGGAGATCACACGAGATATCAAAGGGGGTTTCAGAGAAACTTCTCTAAGAGTATAGAAAAAACACGTCTCCCCCAACAAGCGTACAACTAAGAGAAAATGGAAAAGAAGGATGAAACAAGCGAAGATCTTCAAGGAAAAGCTCTTCTCTTCAAGGATGGTGTGAAGCGGCTCTAGAGGCTCAAAGAGACGTCTACGGTTCTTCTTTCATCTAGGGAGGCGAGCAGATGGTATTTACATAGTTTTGGGGTTTCGAAAATTAGGTTTAGGGTTTCCTCCAACAAAACTCGTCATTTTGGAATAAGTGACTTCGGGACAGACTCGGGCCGCATGTTTGGGGCTTCAAAATGCGGTGAAGATGTCTTGAGACCGCAGGTTTGGTCCCTGAAGGTGCGGTGGAGAGGGCTCATGGCCGCAAACCCATGGCTTGGTCGTGCGGCAGGATGGGTCTTTATTCACTCTGGCATAACTTTTGATTGGCAACTCCTATTGAACTAATTCCACTTCGAGAGGAGTCTTGATTCTTTAAGCTTTCCAATGGCTCCAAGAAATCCAAAGTTGGCTAAATGGAAGGTCTCCAACGGATGCCATACTTATGACAGTCCAAAGTTGTCTGGAAAGTCTACTTTACTCCTTTTATGCATGTTTGGCCTAAAACTTAAAGCTTCCTAAAACTTAAAATACTTGAAAACAACCTTGTAAAAACTTGAAATGCTTGAAATCCTCATGAAAATCCTAAGAAAACAATAGTCAAAACGGTTAAAAATACGATGTTATCACCATACTAATGATGTGAAGAGGAAGACTCAAAATAGTGGAGTCACTTATGAAGCATTGTCTATATGTAGAGACTTTTGTTGTAAAAAACCTCCTTTTAAAATCTAATGAAGCATAATTGTTTAACATTCGAGCCCCCAATGAATGGTATCATACAGAACAAATGCTTTATCACTGAAGGATGATGTTGATAACGAAGAGGAGAAAGACAATCAATCTTATGAAAACTATGATCCAAATAAGGTGATGTGGTTCTATGAAAACCCTAAACAAAAAAAACACATGGACCATTCTCTCTCACAAATCTCAAAAGCTGGAACGACGAAGAATACTTTGTTGAAGTTTAAGATTTCAAAGTATGGATGAAAGGAGAGACTGCAGTGTTACTGACAAAACTTCTATCCCATATCAAAACATGATTGAAGAACATGAAGAAGCTAAGAATTTAGTTTGAAAATATATTTATTACTCTAATTTAGAGATTATTACTTTTGTTGTTAAAAAACTGCCTCTTAAAATCTGATGAAGCAGTATTATTTAACATCCGAACCCCCATCAAATGGTATCAAGCAAAACAAAGACTTTATCACTAAAGGATGATGATGACAACGAAGAGGAGAAGGACAATCGAGCTTAAAAGAACTATGATCCAAAGAAAGTCATGTGGTTCTATGAATACCCTAAAGAAAAAACACTTGGACCATTCTCTCTCACAGATCTCAAAAAGTGTAAAACGAAGAGTGCTTTGTTGAAGTTCAAGATTTCAAAGTATGGATGAAAAGAGAGAGTGCAGTGTTACTGATAAAACTTCTACCTCATATCAAAATATGATTGAAGAACATGAAGAAGCGAATTTCGTTTGAAAATATATTTATTACTCTTATTTAAATATTCTGACTTTTGTTCTCAAAAACCCTCCTCTTAAAATCTGATGAAGCATAATGATTTAACATCCGAGACCCCAACAAATAGCATCACACAGAACAAAGACTTTATCACTGAAGAATGATGTTGACAACGAAGTGGAGAAAGACAATTGAGTCTATGAGAACTATGATCCAAACATGGTGATGTGGTTCTATAAATACCCTAAACAAAAAAAATAGGGACCATTCTCTCTCACAGATCTCAAAAGGTGGAACGACGAAGAGTACTTTGTTGAAGTTGAAGATTTCAAAGTATGGATGAAAGGAGAGAGTGCAGTGTTAGTGACAAAATTTCTACCTCATATCAAACCTCATTGAAGAACATGAAGAACCTTAAAATTTAGTTTGAAGATATATTTATTACTCTAATTTAAATATTTGGACTTTTCTTGTCAAAAAACCTCATCTTAAAATCTGATGAAGCGTAATTGTTTAACATTCGAGTCCCCAACAAATGACATCACACAGAACAAATACTTTATCACTGAAGGATGATGTTGATAACGAAGAGGAGAAAGACAATCGAGTTTATGAGAACTATGATCCAAAGAAGGTGATTTGGTTCTATGAATACCCTAAAGAAAAACACATGGACCATTCTCTCTCATAGATCTCAAAAGGTGGAACGATGAAGAGTTCGTTGTTGATTTTCAAGATTTCAAAGTATGGATGAAAGGAGAGAGTGCAGTGTTACTGACAAAACTTCTACCTCATATCAAACCTCATTGAAGAACATGAAGAACCTTAGAATTTAGTTTGAAAATATATTCATTACTCTAATTTAAATATTCTGACTTTTGTTGTCAAAAAACCAAATCTTAAAATCTGGTAAAGCATAATTGTTTAATATCCGAGCCCCCAACAAATGGCATCACACAGAATAAATACTTTATCACTGAAGAATGATGTTGATAACGAAGAGGAGAAAGATAATCGAGCTTATGAGAACTATGATAGAAAGAAGGTGATTTGGTTCTATGAATACCCTAAAGAAAAAACACATGGACCATTCTCTCTTATAGATCTCAAAAGGTGGAACGACGAAGCCTACTTTGTCGATGTTCAAGATTTCAAAGTATGGATGAAAGGAGAGAGTGCAGTGTTACTGACAAAACTTCTACCTCATATCAAACCTGATTGAAGAAGATGAAGAAGCTTAGAATTTAGTTTGAAAATATATATATATTTTTTTTGTCAACAACATATATTGATTAGCTTATTAAAGTCAATGTGTCGGAACATCGTTTACATAAGTAACATATTGCGGGAATGTACGAACATGTCGTGCCAGATTATCCGCTTTTACATTCATGTTCATGGGGATAAGAGAGAGCGAAAAAGACAGAAATTCCTCCCTGTCACTCGCGATTGCTTCTAGGTAGACTGAGAACGCCGGCCATTCAGTCAGAGAAGACACCATCTTCACCAGGTCTGAACAGTCTACTAGGAAAGATACATGGTCATTGCCTGCACCAATCGTGCATCTCATCGCCCACACCAGTGCCTCTACTTCCGCGTGGAGAGGAGAAAGACTTCGACGTAGATTTGCTGCCCCCATGGTTGGTGATCCATCCTATCGTATACAGAACCAGCCAATACCTGCAAATTCATCGGTCTCTTTCCACGAGCCATCCACAAAACATCGATAACCCAAAAATCTGTCCGGAAGAGGATTGGCTTGCGGTCGAGGGCAGTGTAACAAACACGGAGTAGTCAGGGTCGTACACTCCTCCTCCACCTAAGCCTGATTCCATGTTAGTGCTTCCGCATCCGCCAACCGTATTACATCCTGGGGACTCTCATCCACATTCTCAAAGACTTTGGCGTTTCACGCCTTCCATATATACCATAGTACCCAAGGGAAAATGTCACTTTGGGCTTGTGATGGTTGCCGCCAGAACAAGTAATCAAAATTCATAAACAAGGAGGGTTTCGGGAATAATTGTGAGCCTGACGGTACCTGGGACAGAGCCCAGGTTTGTCTGGCTGGGGGGCATTCGAAGAGGACATGGTTAATCGTTTCTTCGAAATACCCACATCAGGCACAAGCCAAATCACAATTTATCCCCCTCCTGCTTAGATTATAAGAAACCAAGATACACCCAGATAGGGCTTGCCACATAAAATGTCTTACTTTAGGTGGATATTTAACTTTCCACACATGAGCCTGCAGGGGAATACAGTCAGGACCGTAAACTCTGGGAGGTGCCGAAGTAGGACCTGGAAGACGGGCCGTATGGTAGCCTGACCTAACCGTATATTTTCCGGTTTTTGCAAAGTGCCAGCCAAAAGAGTCCGGTAAATTCCGGTTTCTGATGGGAATTGCCGAAATGACTTGTACATCAGATGGGTCAAAAAATTCCTTTAACCTATCTAAGTCCCAAGTGTTTGTCTGAGTATTAATGAGATGACTTATTTGAAGGGACGGATCCATGAGGGTACTCTAATTTGTTTGAAAATATATTTATTACTCTAATTTAAATATTATGACTTTTGTCGTCAAAAAACCTCCTCTTAAAAACTGGTAAATCATAATTATTTAACATTCGAGCCCACAACAAATGGCATCACACAGAACAAATACTTTATCACTGAAGGATGATGTTGACAACGAAGAGGAGAAAGACAATCGAGCTTATGAGAACTATGATCCAAAGAAGGTGATGTGGTTCTATGAATATCCTAAAGAAAAAAACACATGGACCATTCGATCTCACAGATCTTAAAAGGTGGAACGACGAAAGTACATTATTGACCCAAAGACAAGTCTGGGCGTTCGGGTACCCGATTGGTCTCGGCGTCTTCTTGGGCTTGGGCCTTGATCTTCATAGGACCGATCGGTCCTTGTGCTGGATCGATCAGTATGTCTTCATTTCTTCATGTTTGGCCCATTTTCATGCCTAGATGATCCAAAATCTCTTCCTTTTCCAATAATTGCTTTTTAGACCTGTAAAACACTAAGTGAAGCAAATAGTCCTATAATCTATCTAATATAAGTTAGTTGACTCAAAATACAATCCTAAAACAAAGACTAAAAACGATAAAAATAAGACTCATCAATACTAGCAAGCCTGCGTTGTTGGTGACGAAAACAGAAATTCTTGAAGAATTCCACGCTACATATATCGTTTTCTTCTTGTGTCTTAAGCCACAACTTTTGTCATTAATTCCTACAGTCCCCAGAGTTTTTAATGACTTACTAACTGAATTTAGCGATGTCTTTCCAATGGAATTACCAGATGGCTTACCCCCTTTGCGCAATATACAATATTGCATCGACTTAGCTCCTGATTCATACGTGAAAGCTTAAGTCCATGTGCTGTTCCCGCTTTACTCAATCCAAAAAAAGACGGCTCGTGGCGTATGTGTGTTGATAGTCGAGCAATTAACAAGATTACCATCCGCTACAGATTTCCAATTCCCCGCCTCGATGACCTTTTGGATCAAATCCGATCAACCTCTATTTTTACAAAGCTAGATCTTCGCAGTGGCTATCATCGAATTCACATTCGCCCCGGTGATGAATGGAAAACGGCTTTTAAAACGCGAGAAGGGCTGTTCGAGTGGCTAGTCATGCCTTTTGGTTTATCGAATGCACCAAGGAGGTTTATGCGTGTAATGAATGAAGCTCTCCGACCGTTTATTGGGCAATGTGTTGTGGTATATTTTGATGATATACTTATTTTTAGTACATCGATTGCTGAACATTTGGGTCATCTTCGGGATGTGTTGTTAGTATTACTAAACCGTCGAGAATCGAGAATTCTCGATTTTTGAGTCATTTTTGGCGTTCTCTTTGGCATCTTCTCCGCACCAAGTTAGACATGAGTTCGGCCTATCACCCTCAGACTGACGGCCAAACGGAGGTGACTAATCGTGCATTGGGTGATTTGTTGCGATGTCTGGTTGGTGATAACATTAAAAAATGGGATTCCATTTTTTGTCAAGCTGAATTTGCTCACAATCGAGCAGTTAATCGGAGTTCGGGCTTTAGTCCCTTTCAAGTGGTTTATGGAACGTTGCCTCGCTGTCCCGCCGATCTTGCTCTTACACCAGATCGGACTCGTTTCCATGGTCGTGCGTGTGATTTTGTGGAGGAATTTGTTGCGATCCATGCTCAAGTACACTCTAACTTGGAAACATCTACCGCCAAATACAAGTCAGATGTTGATTCTCGTCGGCGTGATGTGCAGTTTGACGTTGGCGATTTAGTCTGGGCGGTGCTTACTAAAGATCGCTTTAAACCTGGTTCTTACAACAAGTTAAAGTTGAGAAAGATTGGTCCTATTGCAATACTTGAGAAAATAAACAACAATGCCTATCGTCTCCAATTGGCTCCTCAGATGAAAAATGCTGATGTCTTTGATGTGAAGCATCTTGTTTCTTATGTTGCTGATGATGAAGCTGAAAATTCGACCTGATGTGTCTTCTCACCCCGGGTGACCTGATGTAGCAACATCTTCGTTACTTGTTTCCCAAGTTATTTCTTCTTCTTGGTTATTTCGTCTTTTTGTTAGTTTTCCTTTACTGATTGAATTTCTATTATTTGTTAGGGGTTTGGTGTGCTTAGGTCGGCTAAGACCATGCCTATATAAGGCTTTGTATCTTTTCTTTTAAGCGTTGGTTTTTGATTGCATAAAGAATAACTTATCTTCTCTCGAAGTCTTTTAATTCTCCCTGTTTAACAAAGAATTTTGAGCAACAAACAGAGCCTCTTGTTCCATTGAATCTTGAGTTTCTGTCTTGTCTTTATATCCCGTTGCAACAAGAACGAGTTCTTTTTTACAGCTTGCATTGGACAATTCAAGGACGGAAATATTAATGGCAATCAGATAAGCGTATATTGCCTAAGTTCTTCTTCACACATGAACTACAAAAGGCAGGTGAAGTTCAAGTGGTACAAGTCCGGTAAAGCGACAACTCAGCCGATTTTTTCACCAAGTCATTACCGACATCAACATTCAAGAAGCTCA
>OVAQ01001719.1:0-16230 GCA_900406345.1 Erysimum cheiri
CTAGCCTTGAAAAAGAACTTGAGGAAAGGTATATATTCACACTGAAACTTTTTCATGTTTGATTCCGGAGGTTGGCTGCTTATTCTCCTCAATTTACCCTAGAAAACAACTGAGAAATAGTGTTCTCAGGGGCCTGCTTTGTGGATATCTTCAGAAATATGTAGGTCGTCTGAGCTATTTTTATTTCATATCCATTTCAGAGCTGGAGCACTTAAAGATGCCAGCGAGCAGATCAAAAGTCTTGAATTGAAGCTTGACTCCACTGTTGCTCGCAATCAGGCTGAGAAACAAGCATGGGAAGAAGACCTTCGGGTTTTAGAAGAAACATGGCGACGTAATTGATTCAAATCAAATTTTGATTTTTTTCATTAGTTCTTGGAAATTGAAATTCTCTCGTAAAAGGTTAAGTAATCTACAGGACGATGTGAAGCGTTAACCGCTCAAAACGAAGCCTCTTCTTCAGAAGGTCTAGAAAAAGAACTAGAAGATGCTAAACTGCGGAATAAACGACTGAAGGTAAATCACTTTTTGTTATACTCCCATATGTGCTCTGGTTTTTATAAGAGAGATTGCGGATATTTTTTTGTCTAACTGACATACCTGCAGGAGGAGCATGAATCAGTACGTGAGCTTGCAGATAGACTCATTGAGGAGAAGGATCGGGAGATTTCCAGACTTGTGGATGAGAATAAAAATCTTCGAAAATCTATTGAACCAAAACCAGTAGTACGTAGATGGTGCTCTTTTTCGTATTATCTTACTTCTCCATTTTTATTAATTGGTCTTTTGCTAGTAACTTTTTCATTTAATTTTCACTTGAATTTTTCACTCTTTATGTGGCATTAAGTGGAACAAATCTCCATCTCAGGTTCATCACTATGGGAACAACAACACAGGTACGTTATATTTTTCTGGTAGCATCTTTTTTTAGTAGGGGCTCCCCATATGAATGAATCAGTGGGTTGCCTGTCATCAACTAAACTATTATTTTCTTCAAACGGTGTTTCAGAGTTACAGCAACAGGATATATCTAACTTGAGCACTTCTGCAGCAGAGCACCAGATTCTGGTAGGACTTTGTAATGTTAGCTATCTGCATGTCTGAGGAAGGAGTGATCTTTAATCCTAAAACTGAATTTCATTAAAATGTAATGCTATGGCACAATCAGCGAGAGCTAATCAATCATTACACATAATATTCGAATTTCAGATATTGGCAAGGCAACAAGCTCAGAGAGAAGAAGAGTTGGCACAGACACAGCGCCATATCTTAGCTCTTCAGGTGTAGTAGAATTGGTTGCATTGATTTTAATCTGTTTCTGCCCATGTTGCACTTATTAACAGTTTATTCTGAATCAGGAGGAAATCGAGGAGCTTGAGCGCGAAAACCGTCTTCACAGTCAACAGGTATGTGATTACACCAGAGTTTGGTGGCTTTTCCAGTTTCTTATGGTCTTATTTCAAACTTTGGGGGTATGCTAATTACAGGAAGCTATGCTAAAGACTGAGTTGAGGGAGATGGAAAGAAAACAGAAGAGAGAAGGTGTAGATATGACATACCTAAAGAATGTGATATTAAAACTGTTAGAAACAGGTAAAACTCTGGAGATTGAAGGTGGATCCATAAAGTTGTTGTCGTAGGTAAAATAACATGTGATGGTTGCAGGCGAAGTGGAGGCTTTACTACCTGTAGTGGGGATGCTGCTTCAGTTCAGTCCAGAGGAGGTTAGATCTTAGACATGGACCGTCCTGAGTCCTAATGTTGTTGTAATAAACCTAACCAACCATGTGTGATGGAAATGGCAGATCCAGAAGTGTCAGCAAGCCTACCATAGCTCAACAACAACAACAGAGGCGACTCCAGGTCCGGCAAGTGAGGGTTCAGGTCTATCACTCTTCTCAAGATTCTCGTTTTCCTAGCTGGGTGGAAGCGGAGAGCTAGCACATTCTTTTGGGCCAAGATACATTTGAGTTGTGTTGAAGTCCTTGGTTTTTTGTAATGAAGAGTAAAAGTCAAGAAAACACTTTTTGTCGAGATATTTATTGTAAAGAAAGGGAAGCAACATTAATAATGGAGTCTATTTCATGCGCTGATTATCGGAATAATGATAAACAAAATGAATGCAAAATTAATTTCAAAGAAGATACATAATTGTTTTTGGTCAAGCGTGTTGTACGGAATCAATTTGAACGGGTCTCACTCGAAATCCTTTGCCTAGTTTGAGATCTCATGACCGTCATTTAATCCACACGAAGGTGATTGATTCTTCTTCCTCTTGCTGAAGCCATGGAGGGTAGGCACAAGTTACACTCTGGCTTGCGTTTATGGGAATTCCCTGATCAGTACGTCATCGAGCCAACCGATGGTTCCGCGGCTTCATGTTTGGACATTAGTCGTCTTGACGGCTCCATGAAGCTCATTGGTGGGTTTTCTGTTATGCACTTGTCTTGCCAATATTTGGATTCTTTGCTCTCTCTCTCATATACGGACCCTCTTGCCTATGTACGTCAGATCAAGTAGCAGAATGCAACTCTCTGCGTGTCCCTAAAATCCGTTCCATTTACGGTGTGGTTGGGATGCTGAAGCTCCTGGAAGGTGAATATTCAATGATCCTGTCGACCAATTATTCATTCGTATGCTTCATTTTTGAACCATTAACAATTTTCTTATTTTATTTCAGGATCCTACTTGGTGGTTGTGACAGAGAGCGAATCTGTTGGCTCGTTTCTGGGCCATCCTATATTCAAAATTATTTCTCTCAAGGTTCTTCCTTGTGATCATTCACTTAAAAACTCGCCTGAAGAACAGGTGACTCCGTGTTCCATTTTCCTCTTCTAGTATATCTATGAGCAGCAAGCAACAGTGGATCAGCTCAACACTCATGATTGTACCGCTTTCCGCAGAAAAGGATGGAGACTGACTTCTCTAGGCTGCTGAGTCTCGCAGAGAGGACAACTGGTCTCTACTTCTCATATGAAATGAACTTGACTCTCAGGTACACTCTGGAAAATGCTACACTGAAAGAAGAGAAAAACGTACAGTTCAGGTTTTGCTAATCATGTGTGTGTCTTTAGTTTGATCATATGTGTTGTTGTTTTAGTGCACAGCGCTTGCATGATTTGGCCGATGAGTCTAAGTCGCTTCCTCTGTGGAGACAGGTGTCCATATATACGCCCCTTTTTATACTGTTTACAAAACACTTGTTCCTAGTCCTTGTTGCTTGTTTCTGAAAATTTACCTTTTGCATTTCCATGGCAGGCTGAGCCTAGATTTCTTTGGAACAACTATATGTTAGAAGTTCTTATCGATAATAAGGTTAGTGAACTCTTTCACTTCTCTGTTTTCTGTAATTGCAAAATATATATAACCTTTGGTTGTTTTAATTTTGTAGCTTGATCAGTTCTTGCTTCCAGTAGTTCAAGGGAATATCCTTTTTCTATCAATTATTCCACTCCCTCTCCATTGACTGCATGGTTATGGTTTAAATTCTTATTCAAATCTTTTTCCTTGACCCTGCATCACCTTTCCATAGTTTCCAAACAGCCATTGGAAGAGATATCGTTGACATTACTCTGATTGCTAGGAGGTGCACTAGAAGAAATGGTATGCATTTCTCCCTAGGTTATTTCTTACATGGTGACACTTTATTTTCAAGTAGCTCTATTTTACATTTGCAAGGTACGCGCATGTGGCGACGAGGAGCTGACACTGATGGTTATGTTGCTAATTTCGTGGAGACTGAGCAAATTGTACGCATGAACGGATACACATCATCATTTGTTCAGGTGATATTAATTGTTACATGTTTGTAGGCCCTACAAATCTTTGGTCATTTTATAGATGCATTCGTTCACATACTTTGGTTTTTCTTCATCTTTTTTTTGACATTTTATAGATGCATTCGTTCATATTGTTTGACATTTTGCAGGTTAGAGGATCCATGCCTTTTATGTGGGAGCAAATTGTAGATCTGACCTACAAGCCCAAGTTTGAGATTGTCCAACCTGAAGAAGCTGTGAGTATGATTTGTAACTAGCCATTTCCCCTTAATAGTTTTTAAGTAACCTCCATTACAGGCGAGGATAGCTGAGCGTCACTTTCTGGACCTAAGGAAAAAATATGGATCAGTTTTGGCGGTTGATCTTGTCAATAAGGTGTATATCATTTTGAATAGACCTGAATTATCTTCTCGACAGCTCCTGTTTGCTGTTCTTGACCCTCAATTGTGCATCACTTTATATATTCCGATCAGTAAATATAAGTGAAATGCAGAGATTGTAGTTCAAAATTCTTGTTCCTGAATTGCTTCTTCTGTAATCAGCATGGAGGTGAGGGGCGCTTAAGCGAGAAGTTTGCAGGTTCTATGCAGCACATCACTGGCGATGATGTAAGGTAGCTATGCGTTCTTCTAACATCCTTGCTACTCAAGGAATATTATTATCAACTGACTCACTCAAGGATATGCCTGATCCTCTAGATACCTGCACTTTGATTTCCATCACATCTGTGGACATATTCACTTTGAGCGCTTAGCAATTCTGTATGAGCAGATGGAGGATTTCCTCGAGAAAAACGGGTACTAATATCCTTGTACATCTCCTGGCATCTTAACTTGAATTCCATAACTTACTACACGTTAAATTACACAGGTACTTTTTGTTGAATGAAAAGGGTGAGAAAATGAAGGAGCAGCTTGGTATTGTTCGAACAAACTGCATAGATTGCTTAGACCGTACAAATGTCACCCAGGTTAGTATTTGTATACAATTCTTAGGCATCCCTTGTCTCTTTGCCTTTGCTCTGTGCTCATCCTCCTGCCAAAATGCAGAGCATGATAGGCCGAAAGATGTTGGAACTTCAACTCAAACGGATTGGTGTTTTTGGCGCCGAAGAAGTAATAAGCTCGCATCAAAATTTTGACGAATGCTATAAAATATGTCGGTAGTTGCTTCTCCTTTCTAGGAGATGTGGTTTTGCACTAGTAAATGAATTTCTTAGATATGCGGTTCCAAACTCAATTATATCTGGTGCTTATGTTGCCTTCAGTGTGGGCTAATCACGGTGATGACATTAGCATTCAGTACTCCGGCACGCCTGCACTTAAAGGAGATTTCGTCAGGTACGTTCTTGGACCAAGTACATATATTCCCAAGAGAAGAGTGTTTCCATATGCCTTCCTCAAACTTGTTTAATTGTAGGTATGGTCAAAGGACTGTCCAAGGAGTCCTTAAAGATGGCTGCAATGCCCTCACACGCTACTACCTGAACAATTTTGCTGATGGGACTAAGCAGGTTAGTGGCTCAACTACCTGGTTTGGGATGGTACGTCAACCTCTACTGACTATTTATCATCTTCTTGGTTCCATACAAAGGATGTGATTGATCTTGTGCAAGGACACTATATAGTTGCCGTGAGCCGAGACATGGCTCCTGTGCCTCGAAAGGGAGGTCTTCAGGCTGTAGCCGTAAGCAATCATCACCTAATATATTACAACTATACAAGGCCAGTTCCTTAGGATATAATCAAAATACCTCTCATTTCTCAGAAATTTCCAGTGGCATTGATTGTGGTTCTGATCAGTTTATGGTTTGCAACAATGTCTGTAAAACAAGGTAAGCTTGGTCCCCTTAAGTTGGTGTAGGAATAATACGGCCATTGAAGGCTTACAAAGATAGTGTGCGTGTTTGGCTGCAGTTGGGCGTGGTTACAAGCACTTGTTTTTCTCATTGGTGTGGGCGGGCATCAGTGTAGCTGTCGCTGCCCTCGTGAGAGCCAATGGCCGGCTCTTCTGCAACCGGCCTCGTCTGCACAAGCCCAGATCTTGAAGCCATACCTTACCTTTGAACTTTGTGCAAATCGAGCCCATTATTTCCTTTCGTTAAACTTTTATTTTTCAACGGCTATCATTATTAATTGATTTCAGTTTATTATTATAATGCAAATTATGTTTTCGGAATGCGAAATCAAATTGAATATCGAATTGTCAATACAATAGTTACGGGCCTCAATAGGTTTTTAATTCTATGGACCTAGTTTGATAGGCGGATATATGAGTTGAAAAGTTATACAATCTTTTGCTCGAATCAATTCAAGCTGCATAATTATTCGAATAATGTCACTAATTTTCTTTTAAAACAGTAACTGGAAATGAATCAGGATCCCAAGGCAGAAAGTGAACGAGACATGTCTTACATTCCTATATATTATTCCAATGATGAACATTTTGGGTTTAACCTAACAAAATTAGTCCAAAGGATATATAATGATACGCATAGTGAAGGACAGAGTCACTGCCTAGACCTGGACTCAGCCCTTCGAACCTCTTCACGTGTAGTTGGAAACAACTCCACATACCTTGACCCAATCGACATTCTGTCCTTAGCCATTGCCCTCCTCGCCTCATCCACCGTCTCAAACTCTACAAATGCCTCTCCCGTGGCCTTCCCATCAGGTCGACACACAACCTGTACCCGTCCTTCAATAACCTTGTACCCGCTGAAAAACTCTATGATTTGAGGCTTGTTCACCGAGTAAGGGAGGCCTCGCATCTTCAAAACCTCTGAGTACTCAAGCTTCTCTTTCTCAGTAAACCTCTTTGCTCTGGATGGCCCGGCAGGAGGTGGGCTAACACGGACCTCATACTCATAAGCTCCCTCCTCAGCAGCCACCGCATTGTAGTAATCCTGCTTATAGCACCGGAAAACTTCCACGTATCTCCTCCCCATATTCTGTCTGTCCCTCTGTAATGCAATCTCCACTTGCATTGGGCCGGCAAAGACCACAAAGGCCTCTCCAGAGAATTTACCGTTTTTGCTGACGAGCAAAACATCGACAATGTCGAGGCCGGCAAAGAACTTGAAGATGTCAATGTCAGCGCAGTTGAAGGGAAGACCCCTGAGGCGGACGACTGGGAATGCAGCGGCATATCCAAAAGGTGGAAAGCTGGTAGCTCCACTGCCAACTGCCAAGTAGGGATTTGATTGCATCATTCTTTGTCTCTTTGATCCCACCTCGTACCCCCCGCTCCCAAACATGGCCCTTCAATTATCAAACAAGAAACCCGGAAAAAGATCCCCCAACTCAACCAGTTAATATAACCAGACCCAACCCACACTTCCCTGTCATCTACCTAAACGAGCAATGGCACTCTAACAAGAATCGATTCCAGATCATCTTCCTATACACCAACCCTCTAAATTCGAAATCGAACACAAGATTTTCCAATAAAAAAATATCGATTAATAGTACCAATCAAAATGAATCGAAAGATCGCGATCGAAATGTAAGAATACGTACCCTCTTGATCCGTACATGACCTGCTTGCTCTACGCCAAGGTCTTCTCTCTCGACCTCGACCTCGACGGTTTTGGTTCGTCGTCGAAAATGAGAAAATTCAGGTCAAGGCCCTGACCCGGAAGACGAAAACCTCTTTAATCGAAAACTAGATTAAGTCTGAGCCCATTAGAAAGGCCCAATATTCTAATGGAGGCCCATACATATTACATAGAGTGAAGAAGCCCAGGTTTAGGCACTAGATCCTCCGGGTCCAGCGTAAGCAATATTTGTAAGCAATGGTTTGTTGGATTTGGATCTTGACCACTACAAAAATGGCTGCCACCGGAAAATGCCTTCTTGTCACCGGCCCTCCTGTGAGTCTTCCTCTCATCGCCTTTTCGAGTTTCTCTTCTCTTTGGATAAGATTCGATGACCCTATCTCCTCTGTATTTCTCTATGAACACGATTCAAGAACTCTTCCAATTCGATTTGGTGGATTTTGCAGGGTGTAGGAAAAACCACACTGATCATGACAGTGTTCGATATGATGAGGCTTTCCAAACCCAACTTAAAGATCCAGGGTTTCTACACTCGTAAGGTCCTCCTACTCTTTCTTGACAGCAATTACCAAGTCTTCTCCTTTTTGATATTTATTTGACTCCCAGAAGAGATGAGGGAACGAGGACAAAGGGCTGGTTTTCAAGTGGTCACTTTGGATGGCCGCACAAGTTTGCTTGCTTCTTCTACTGTTTCAAGGTCCATCCTCCTTCTCCTTCAGCCTTAACTCTCTCTAGGTTCCTCTCACAAGTAGCCTACTTCTCTGTTGGCAGTCAAGAATCGATGACATGGCCTAGTGTTGGCAAGTACAAAGTGGACGTTGCATCCTTTGAGTCTATAGCATTGCCTGAGCTACAGGTTCTGTCACCTCATTTCCTTGACTGGTATAATTGTTTCGATAAAGGACACTTACTGGTTTAGCATTGGTTTTCAAGATCAAGAACGACACCCATCTTTTCATCATTGATGAAGTTGGCAAGATGGAGATGTTTAGTCCATCCTTCTTTCCGGCTGTCCTCAAGGTTTTGGAATCCAACATTCCTCTTCTTGCTTCCATTCCTAGCCCAAAATTTGGCCGAGATCTTCCTGGAGGTAATTCTCTCATCTTTCTTTTTCTTGGAGCCAAACATAATAAGGAATCATTCCATCGTTTTTATGGTCCAGTTTGATGGACTCTTGTATTGGCCTCCTGTGTCACCCTCCTCTGTTAGTCATGCTTACTTGTTCACTTGATAGACGTTTTAGTTTAAATGTTTACCCAAGGGCAGAATGATCGCTCATTTTCAGACTTACCGATTGGGAATAGCAGTCACTCTATCTTTAGCATATTTCTCGCATATCAAGCTGATGGCAGGCTGCATTTTGTTAGCTATCTATTTCCTTAACAAAGTTCATAGTCTTATTTGTTGTCAGCAGTCGCAAGATTGAAGAACCAACCGGGAGTGACCGTAATCACCCTGAGTGCGAGTAACAGAGATTCAATGAAAGAACATATCTTTGACGTTTTATCTGAATGGCTGCACTAAGCACTAGGATTTTGCAGCGTGTCTCGTCTCTTTTTCTATCAACAACCTTAAGCATTTACGTTTTTTTTAATCTCATTTTCTTCGTCAACAAAACATACTACTCTCTATATACTGAATGATTATCCATCAATTTTGTTAATGATATAAATGAATGTGGTTACTTACTTATTTCTTAACCCAAAAACCGTGAACTAACCTACAAAATTTGTCTACTTTTTAATAAGATAGAAAATAAAAGAAATCTAATAACGCTTTTTATTTATATATATAGTCCTAAAAAGTTAAAATTATATATAGATTAACACTATATCTTAAGAAAATAATAAAATCTAACATATTTATGGCAGGAGATGAAACTGAACGACACGCACTTTCGACCTAAATAAAGCGGATAGTAGGAAATCCGAACAGAACGCGGGAGCGTGCGAGTGTCGGAGACGGACAAGAACAAAATCCTGTCCAGTCGAAAAAGACGTTGCTTTGTTTTTTTTTTTTTTAATAACTTTAATTTCTAATGTGTGTAGTATATAAAGATAAACGTCACTGTGAGTTTCAGAATTTCAACCTCCTAAACCCTAATTTTGGCCTTCTTCTCTCGGTCTTATCTATCTCCACAGGCGCATTCAAGGTAACTCTAAAGTCTCAACTTTCATCGGTTTCTAGAAATGCACCTTTGCTCTTTATTTATCAAACGTAGATGTCGGCTCTTCTCTGTCGTTTTGTTGGTTAAGTCTTCTGGTTTCGTTTTTCTTTGTCAAAGATATACTGATAAACTGTATCTGAAAGGATAAGATCTAATAGTAGACATTTCTGTTCTAGGTTAGAGAGGTTTTGTCAGCTTTGTATGGAAGGCGTCAGTGTGCTCCCACCCGGAAAGCCTCTGACAAAAGAGGTTGATGATAATGGAGTTTCACATCCTTCCACCAAAGTTGATTACCATCTTAACATTCTTTTAGCTTCGCATTTGAGTAACCCAGATCTGACACCTCAGGAGATTGCAGAGGCTTCAAGATGTACTGCTACGGCTGCTGCTATAGCTGCAAAGGCGGCTAGAGCTACTGCAGATGACAAAGCTGCTGCAGCAGCAAAGGCGGTTGCTGCCGCTAAGACCGCTTTAGATTTGATTGCCTCCTTTCCAAACCAGCCACTTGTCCAAGACCCATGTCTCGGGAGGGACAACATGAAGAAGCATGTTACTGCTGACTTGTTGTACTCAAAGGATGAAGAATTACCTTCCAAGTTGCAACTAGGAGACGTCAGTCAGGGCATAATTCCAAACTCTTCTTCGAGTTGTGAACATAAGAAGGACCAGTGCGAGGGTCCCATAGGCTCAAGAGAGAGGCCGAATACAGAGAATGTCATTTCCAAGAGGATGGATTTCGATGGCCTTGGCATGGAGTTAGATACCGTTGGACTGAACGAATCAGTAGGTGTTGAAGGAGCAAAAGAAGGCATTCAGGTGACCAGAAAGAGGGGGCGGCCAAAGTCCAAATGATTGGGCTTCTGCAATTTTGGTTTAGTCGATTTGCTGCGAATAGCCGCAAATGGTGTTTGTATATCATCAAGTCCCTAGAATGTGAGTGAGATTGCACAGGCTAATTAAACTAAGATGAGAAAACTCACACTGTAATATAACCCTGTCTTATTTGTGGCCGGATGTTCCTGCTACTTCCTCCACATCTTTCGGCCATATAATCTGATTTGCCTTTTTTCATATCATCAAACCACTTTATCACACTGGATGGATTCTAAGCATACTTTTCTTATTGGTTGTCATGGGTCTCTCTTACAAATAGAGTAATAAGACTCAACAAAACAAGTGAGGAGAGTAACAGAATAACAATAATGGTGCATGCCTGCCGTGTTCTCTGGAGGTAACAATGCTTCTCTTTTCAAACTGACAAAAATAAACAATAGAAGAAGATCAGGCCTTGGATGTCATGATCTCGTGTACGGCAGTCCAAGTCCCAGTAATGGCTATAATAACACCAATGAGAAAAACAAGAACGTCTATGACTATTCTTGTGATGCTCAACTCGTTTTTGAAAGCCTGCAAGTGAAAAAGTGATGGCAAGACAAAGCCCAGCACCACGCAGACGCTGCTCCCCACCAGAGATAAGAAGTCTGCAAAATTAGGGACGAGCAGGGCCACGAGTGTGACCACCAGCACAGTGCCCCAGCGCACCCAGATGGAGTAGCGGGAGCTGCAGACGCGGCGTTCAATAACCTCATAGACAGGGTGCATCATGAGGGGAAATGTGAAGAAGAGGTTGATTGCTAGGCCCAGCTGCACCAGAGTGCTCACCACTCCTGTCCCAAGGTTGGTGGTGATGATGTCTCTGGTCTCGTCTCCGTAAGCCATGTAACCAAGGAGCCCGAAGGCACCGTACATGATCGAGATTAAGCCCATGGCTAGCCCCAGCGCTCTACCGAACTTGTCTTTGTATTTCGCCTCTAGTTCCAGTGGCAGAACCTGTTCAAGTAAAAGAAGGTTTATGATTAGTTTGAAACGGGCACAGAAGAGAGAGCAAAGACGAGGAATTCGTCTTCTTAGTTCTTACCATTCCGATCCCTTCAAATGCGTAGACAGCAACTCCCAATCCGTAGAATAAAACAGAGAAGCCTCCAAAGAGTCTCAAGGGAGGTCTTCGTTTGAGGAAGATGAAGACATCCTGCACCATGACCACTATGGTGGCCGCCACGTCGACGATATCGGCGAATATACTCAAAGGGGCGAGATGGGTGAGGGATGGGATGGAGTTGAGACCCAGCTGAAAGGGGAAACACCCCCAGAGGTAAATCGAAGCAGGATCGAGGCCTAGAATATGCTCGGTGCTGCGGCTGAGGAGATTGGCCATTGTGGTGGCCACGAAGATTAGGTAACTGACGCAGAAGCCAGACTGCGAGAGGACAAGCATAACATCGACGACGAGACGGCCGGCGGGTCCGCAGACGGATTCGCCGAGATCTCCGAAAGAAGTGATGCTGGAGAAGCCGGAGAGGGACTCGAGTTTCCGGCGGGTGTGGACGAGGAGCATCATACAGAAGAAGGTGAGAGAGGATACGAAGAGGAGTGTGAGGAGGCCCAGCAGCCATCCGGTCTTCTTGAAGGTGTACGGAAGTCCGAGCACGCCGGCGCCCACGATGGCGATGAAGACATTCGCGAAGGTTTTGGGCTGCGACGACAATGTTCGAGGCCCCAAAAGAGGAGTGTCTTCCGTCGGCGCCAGCGATTGAGCGGACGATCCCGAAGGCAGCGACAGGGCGGACGATCCCGAAGGCAGCGACAGGGCGGACGATCCAGCTTCCTGATCGTACCTCATGCCGACGAGATCTGTTTGATCGAGATTGAGAGTGGAGAAGAAGAACCCAGAGTCACACTCGCGATCTCTGGAATATTGTTGTGATGCTTTCGTTCTAGATACACCCAGAGATGTTTCTTTCTTTCTTTCTTTCTTTGTGTGGTCAAATGTTAAATATTTATCCTTTTTCCTACTACTCTTTATAACAAAGATACAACAAACAAACGCTCATTGGCTCTCTTTTGGGGTTTATCAACATTTTTGCTTACGCAATAAACCTGAAATTTTTGACTCCTATGTTAATTAATTATGATGAGCTGTTGAATTCGAATATCAAAAAATCTTAGTATAATAAACCAAAACAATAAAATAAAAATGATAGGAAAGGAGGAGAGGACAGGTGTGAAGTTTCTGAAATGATTGAAGAGGTTTGAACCAATCGAAGCAAAGCAACGTGGAAGATGCAGCGCACGTCTCCTCCTTCTGTGCCCAACTTCAACACGCCTCTCCTCTCCCATTTCTTGGGCTCACTCTGTCTCTATAAGCCCACACCTCATTCCTTTTCTTTTCTAATTACAAAGCCCAATTTCCTGTACATAAAATAAATGCGGAAGCAAGGAAAAAATAATATACAACCACGCGCTCTCGGCCATCTCAATTTCTTATTTATGCCAAAAGGCCCAATTTATTAGTCCACGGGTTGTGGTTTTTCTTTTTGAAAATTACTCGCTTTTGTCCCATAATTTGATCTTAACGTACTTTTTGTATTAACAAGTAGTATTGTTTTTTCTTACCGTTCATTTTTTTTCTTGCCAAATCCATTTTGAAAGGTACAAAAAGAGAGGTAAATCAAAATATGTTTTCACACACTTCGGCTAGTGAATAAAAATACTATCGAGTGTATTAACAAATCAAAAAGAGTTCATACACCCATACAAGACCAACAAACTCCATTTTCTTTTCATATCAGATTCAGGAGAGGATAGAGAGGAAGATGGTTGACCAGACTGTGAGTGCTAAGGATGCAACCAGGTAGGTCCACAAGAAGATGACCGAGCACTCATCTTGAGCCACGTCGAACAGCTGTGCCATTGTGCCTGCAATCCATAGTTAATATTGAATTATTAAGTATCCGTAGCTAACTATATAGCTAACAATAAGGGGGATGTCTTGTCTCGAGTTAAATTACTGATATTCATAGCAGGCGGCAGTGTGAACTGAAGCATGAGAACGTATCGGAAGAGAGGGTCTGGAGGAAGATAGCCTAGATTTCCTGCTAATTGGACCACCCCGACTCCCACCACGGGAAGGATGATATAGCGCACACAGATCACTCCAACAATCACTGATGTCTTCACGGCTGAGGAACGCAGACCCTGAGTCAGGTTACCCCCCAGTATGAGTGTGATGCAAGGAATTGTTCCGTCCCTGCCAAGTCAACTATTAGGCTCAAGTCGTGATGTAATTTCCATATATATATATCTAAAAAGATGAGTCCATACCCAAGTAGCTTTACTGAGTCTTGGATGACTCGCAACGGGGCATTCTCCCCGATTATAAGATTCCTTAGCCAACTGGTTGCTCCGAAGACAAAGCCAAGAATCTGAATGGAACATATAACAACGCATCAGAGCAGTGGATTTATTAGTTGTTGATTAGAAAAAAAATCATCTCTTCTCTTTGTGCTTACGGCTCCAATGGTGGGTGGTGCGAAGAGTTCCTCAAGAATCTGATTGAGCAAGTCCTTGATGTAGGTCCCGGTCGACACCTTTTGTTTGCCTTGTATTTCAAGGTCTTGGTTTTGGTGCGGCTTGAGGAGAAGAGTGTGGGGATCAGAGTCGATGTCCTTGTTGGGAGACTTGACCAACCCAGCGGCTGCGAGAGCTTTAAACTGTGTAGCAGAGCTTCTTACCAGTTGGTAACTGTACGTCCATATGTAGAAACCCCCGAGCTGCCCTTGACAAAAATTAATCACGATCAATTCAACAAGTCTGAGCAGAGAAGATCATATGTTTGGTTTAACTTACGGCCATAGAGAAAGAGGCGTAGGAGAGACCAATGGATCTGCAGACACTCCGATTCCCGAAAGGACTGCCTTCCTCGTCACAGATGGCAGGGACCAGAATAAGCATAAGGTTTCCCATATTGCCTACACGTACGCACGGGACAGTACATATATATGATTCATGTTAGATTTGAGGGATCTCGTTGATTAAATTTTGAGGTTTTAATGTTACCTGAGGCACAAGTAGCAATTATGAGGCCATGAAGTTGAGGTTTGGGGTTCAGCAGCTTGACCACCAACCATCCAAGAATGCCTCCTACTAGAAAGGTGATTCCAACATTTATGGGCATAAACCACCTGCAAAACTGATTTTGCTCAAAACATAGCCACACGTTTACTCATAACGGAGAGTGAAGACGGCTGACGGGGTAGTGCGTACCATGAAATAATGTCCTGCAATGTGACAGTCTGGGCAAGGTTGGCAAACATGATGCAGGGGGTGAAGACCACGAAGACGAGCTGCAACGGAGAACGTTTATTAGTGATGATATTGGTAATAAGAAAAAAGAAAAGCAGAGATGGAGGTTACCTTGTTCACGGATCTTCGGGTGTCAGCAGAGAGAAGAGAGCAGTAATCGGTTGCCAAGAAAGCGCCAAGGACGCTGATGAGTAGAACTTGAACGATTGGCATTGAAGCCACCTCCAACAACTCGAAGAAACCCATCCCTAATCTTTTTTTATTTTTATTTTTATGGTTTCTTGCAGAAGAAGAGAAGCAGTCAAGGTAAAGATATAGAGATGAAAGTTTTGATATTCTGGCTGTTTGTGTAGATGGAGAGAATTGATGGGTATATATAAATATGTAGAGGAGTGGGGTACATGAAGAGTAATAAGAAGAAGAGTCCAACTTTTCAACAGGAGGAGAAGGCATGCAAGGAAGGTGATTAAAAGGACAAGTTGGCTTCTGGCTACTGTTGGACTCAGGTGTTGCACATGTGGAATCACAAGGACATCAAAATTAGAAGATTCAATGGGACGAAAGGCTTTTGGGATCGTCTCAGGTTAATGTTGACAGAATCAAAGTAAGACTGTATCGTCATGATGTAGCTAGTTGCTCCCAATATATTTCTTTCCAATTATCTTAATATCTTTATTTCCACATTTTTATCTTGACATGTATCTAATATTCCAGCCCAAAAAGGCCTTGCGTAAATTTTAACAATTGCACATGGCTAGAAGACGGCTCTGCACCAATCCCTCAACCTAACTATACATGATATTCGAATCGAGCACATGAGTCACAGGTAACCCAAGCTGTCACAAACTAACATTTTTCCAAAGTGGTCAATTTTGACCTTTTAATCATAATATTACATCTTTTCTATTACAATTACATAAAATATACGAAACCTCTCTTGAATATGACCCCCAAGCTTCAGAGATGGCTGCGATTGCGATGCCAAGTCCAAGATACTCATCATAGTCTCTAGTTTATTACAAAATATCAATAATAAATGTCAACTGTGATAAATAATTCCAAATGGTTTGTAATTATATATGCTCTCAAACCCTCCTTTGTAAATTCCACATCTATTTTGTTGCAATATATTTAACCAATAAAAAAATGTGATAGGCTAAAAAACATGTGGGATTAAATCAAATAAGAGGATGAGGAAACCGTCGTTTGCTTGTATGTCTCGGAAATTACGTAGTTTAGCTCAAGATAAGATTAAATTAAAGTAAGAGACAGTCAAATATTTGTTTAATCAAGAAAAGGTAAGAATGATGAGACCAGGTTTTGTGGTAGAACAAGTCCGGGAGATAAGATAGTTGCATGACTTGGAAATGGCGTGTCTACAGAAGGGCACCGTTTACTTTGAGATAACAAAAAGAAGAGTATGAACAGTCCTTTTGGGTACACTAGAGTTATCCCAATCCGGTTAAGAAAATAGGCTTAAAAGAGGCCCTGTGGCCTGTAGGTAAGTATGAGGCTGCAGACATTGTGAGGCCTGCTTCATATGGGTGTTAGAAGAAACCTCACAATCCACAAAATCAACACAAAAC
>OVAQ01001721.1:0-16215 GCA_900406345.1 Erysimum cheiri
CCTCAAAGTTTAATAATTTTATATGGGAGAACACCCCTAGATGTTCTACCATTACCAGTGCCCTAAGAGGCTCAAGTTGAAAGCTATTACATATATTCATCTTCCGGTATAATATCTACAGAAGAAATACTTGCATACTGTACACACGAATGAGGCCCATTTCTTAAATGTAAAAACATTTTAATAAATAAACCCGTTACCAAAAAAAAAAAAAACATGTAATAAATAGCGTAATTGTATAGATGGCGAGTGTATATAGTCGATCGGGTATGCTTCCGTTGAAAAATAAATATATGATCGCTAACTAAAGCAAAAATAGATGTTTATTATGTAAGATTCTTTTTCCGATATGTAGAGCTTTTATTTTATTTTATTTTTTGCATATTAGTGTAGTTTTTTTTTTGTTCAACGCATATTAGTATAGTTAATTATGTTATTTATAAGGAAAATACAATTCACAAAACAAAACTACAACATGTTTAACATAAACGATTTTTTATTTTTTATTTTACATTTACAGTTATAATTTATGTAAGAAAATAATTGAAATGGTGTACTCTTTTTATATGAAGATAACAAGTTCATACTTGAGTTTAACCAATCAATGTAATACAAATTCTAAAAGAATAATCACATTTTAAATATAGAAAGCTCACATGGGATGGAGTCTAATTCAAAACATGTAATCGACATTGAAAAGATTTACCATTAGAAACAATCTTATATATAATCAAGAAAGATTATAAACCTTATCTTAGGTAGCAATAAATGTAGGTAAAAATAAGTAGCAAGAAAATAAAAGATTTAATATTGGGGAAACCAAGAACATATATAGTCCCACTAGGTGACATGCGATAAATATGTGAACTGTATATGGTTCCACATTGAATGAATCGAAAACTGTTTTATGCATAAAAAAGTCATATTTTTCCATAAATATGAGACGTACGTAAAATATCCCGACTAATTCAGATCTGGATGTTGACATATTCTCTGAGAACTGCATTGTTTATATAAACTCGCAGAGATATATTGAATGTAAAGGACCAATGGATTAACAGACTTTTACTACTTCTGTAAGTAAACACAAAGGTTGATGTCTAAATTGTACGGATGGTTTGAATGAAGTGAAAATATGAACATACAATATAAATGGTACTTAGGTCTAATAAAAGTAAAACAATGTGGAGACATCTCATCAGTTAGTTTCTCAATTGGTCTCTGAAATGTCACCATGGGTGCAATGAATAAAATTATGAATTTGATACCATACCCAAATTGAAGCTATACCTTAGATACAACGAGATTTGACGGATTTTATATTTCCACGGGACAGAGAGTTACAATTGTTGGTGTTTGAACAATGAGAAAAATCGCATATATGAAGAATAGAAAAAAAGGATGTTCGGAATGTATTAGAGTGTATGAATTGGTTAATTGGTTTATACTTAACCGAGCTGTTAATCTCGGTTCAATGCTTGTAAACCAAACATCATCATCATATATAAGAGGATGAAGTGTGATTAACACACAATTAAGATGAATAACATGAGTTTGTTAATTTCCCTCTGCAACAAACCTCTCTCGCTTCTCTCTTTCTTCTAACAGAATGCTAGATTTTGGAGTTTTCTAACGACAACAAGAACCGTGACCGTAATCCCTAACGACAACAAACCCAATAACCCGACGGGTTTGGACTACTACGCGGCGTGATAGTGCGCAAATATATTTAAACATTTCGAGCAAAGCAGCTGGGCTTGCACATAGGCTTAAGGCCCTTAACCTTTGTAATTTTGGATACACTAAAGTGGAACCTTTAATTTTATTTGTTTTTCTAAAAGTTATTTTGTCATTACGATTGTCCTTTTTTGGGGGCCGAAAATAGATCCGGTTAACCGCTACACAAGTTATAAAAATAATAGGATTATGGGCCTTAAGTTATGGATTAAGTGACGGTCCATTAGTATTTAAGAGTAATACTATGTGGCAGTGGAACGGGTAATTTAGTGCAAGTCAAATCTCTCTCTCTCTCTCTCTCTCGATCAAGAGCTTCTCTTCTCTTAAAGAAGTTACCTTTTTCACATTTAGCCGAGAAAATCAGAGACAAAGCATGAAGGCGACCACGAAGAGCCCGATCCACGCGGTCTGGTCATGGGTTAGGAGGCAGCCTCCAAAGGTGAAGGCTTTCCTCGCCGTGGTCACTGGCATGGCGGCTCTGGTTCTTCTCAGATTCATTGTTCACGATCACGACAATCTCTTTGTTGCCGCTGAGGCTGTTCATTCCATCGGGATCTGTGTACTCATCTACAAGCTCATGAAGGAAAAGACCTGTGCCGGTACAATTCTATGTCTCTTCTTTACTTGTCTCGTATTAGGGTTTTTCAACTCACTCCTCCTGCCCCTCAGCTTCTGATCGTATCTATTCCTTTCTTCTTAGCAAAATTACTTGTCAATGTCACATCTCTCTTGTTTATTCCTCACCATCGCCTCCAAATCTTCCGGCTTTGATCAGGATTTCATTGCTTTACCACTATTAGCAATATACGGTTTTAAGATGTGTTTTATGATTCTTTTTCGAATCATTATGCAAAGTCTATACCTTCTGTTTGTTTATATAACTTTGCGAATGTCTTTGCAGGATTGTCACTGAAATCTCAGGAGCTTACGGCCATATTTCTAGCTGTTAGGCTCTATTGCAGCTTTGTAATGGAATATGATATACATACCATTCTGGACTTGGCTACTTTGNTATTTTTATGATTCGTTTTAAGCTAAGAGCTAGTTATATGGAGGACAAAGACAACTTTGCTCTCTATTATGTGGTAAGTCTATCTGGTTTGGGATCCTCCACTTGTTATCAATAAGATTTTATGCTTTGCAGTAACAGTGATTTTATTTTATTTGTTTGCAGCTTGTGCCCTGTGTTGTGTTAGCTGTGTTGATCCATCCATCGACCTCTCATAACATATTAAACAGGATTTCATGGGCATTATGTGTATACCTTGAAGCTGTTTCAGTACTGCCTCAACTACGAGTGATGCAGAACACAAAGGTCACAACTTTATTTCACAATGGCAAGTTGAGAACTGAACGGGACACAGTTTCTTTTAATCTCTAATCAGCATCTATTTGGTTGTTTCAGATTGTTGAACCCTTCACGGCTCATTATGTTTTTGCACTTGGAGTAGCAAGGTTCCTTAGCTGTGCCCACTGGGTTTTACAGGTTAGTTTTGATCCGATAGCAGTTCCTACACTCGACTGGATCAATACATCGAAAGTCAGTTTCGAATGCTGCAAACTAATACAATGTCTAATGTGTTGAAAACAGGTTGTGGACACGCGGGGACGGCTGCTTGTAGCATTGGGTTATGGATTGTGGCCATCAATGGTTCTGATCTCAGAAATCGTTCAAACTTTCATCTTGGCAGATTTTTGTTACTACTACGTCAAAAGGTACACGTTTAGCCCTTCACTTCATCGTTTTAGCTATTTAGCTCGTTCTATAACTCAAAATTTTCATATCTTTTTCTTCTGCAGCGTTTTTGGAGGGCAGCTTGTTCTCCGGCTTCCGTCTGGAGTAGTATAAGTCAAAAAGATATAATCAAACTCCAATGGTGTCAGATGAGCTTGCCAGAAATTATAATCGGAAAAGACAGCTCAATTTTTCTTTACCTCTGATTTCACCGTTTGTGTCTGAGGTTGCACAAGTGACTTGGTAACGAGAATTAATTTTACAGTGTTGTATATTTTTGACCATGGAGAGATTTTATGTCTGTCCGGTCGATAAGTTATCTTTAGTCAAACTGACATTTTTTTTACTTGGTCTACGGAAAGCAAACTAAAATTTTAGTAACACACTTAAACGAGAACGTCTTAAACCTTGAAGTTTATTAACGAGGAATATAATCACCGGAAATTAGTGAGACAGCAACAAGGATGTCGAGCGCATTTATAAAAATCACGGTTGATAAAAGAAGAAAACAAGAAGTTTCAAAGGTCCGAGAGGTTTTTTCCATTGATGAAGTTGATCACTCTAGTGGCAGTTTCCTCTAGCGCATTGGTCACAACTGTCAAATTCTGCAAGAACTCTTCTGCCGTAGGTTTATCTCCGTCCACTAGATCGGTCACGGCTTTGAGGAACACGACTGGTACTTTCAAAAGATCAGCCACGTACGCCACAGCAGCACCCTGAAGAATCCAGAGCCAAAAGAGTCTCAAGATGACAGATTTCTTTGATTGTTTTGCTAGATTCAGTGATTAGAGAGCTGTAAACGTCACATACCTCCATGTCCTTTAGCGTAGCATCATTGGCAATGATCAATGATTCATCTTGCGTGGACATATCCAACGAGTCACCTGTAGATAACCTGCCAATCTGAAATACCCAATATTCTGTTAAAAGTGAAATAGTTAAACGAGCCAAGTTGCATCTCGAGTCTATTAAATACCTTCAAGTTGAGTTCCTTGAGGAGATTGGGTGTCGAGAAAGCCTGACGGAGACCAACTCCATACAGATCAAACATCTAAAGAGATACACAAACATTGGTCAGGAACTTGCAAGATGAAAAAAACTAGAACTGAAAAAAAGGAGGAAGACCTACCGGGATTGGTATTCTTCTATCGTGGAACACAACATCAGATGCAAGGAATACATCGCCTATGTTGGCTCCTTTAACCTATAGATATGTGAAGTCAATCAGCACTTCCATTACATGAAAACAAACCAGCTTTCACAACATGAAAATAGAGGGATGATAGAGAGACCTTCATGATGCCACTAAAATTTCAGAAAAATTCAGATTGAACCATCAAGTTCAGTAATGAGTAACTAAATCAAACCAAAACATGATCAACTATGGCATTCTCACAAGTAGAGAAAGAAAGAACGGGAGTGGTTATTTGCAAGGATGCTGGAAGTGAAGACAGAGTACATGAGAAGAAAAGAAAGTACCTTGAAGCCACCGCAGGTTCCGGCATTGATAATAATGTCAGGTTTTAATGCTTGGATAGAAGCAAAAGTTATGAGAGAAGCTGGAACAGTTCCAACACTATCGATCCCTGAAGAGAAACCTCAGTTAGTTAACATACTCGTTTGTAGCATTATCTAAAAAGTGCATTCATTTTCCTTGTAGAGCTCATTTCATCAAAAAGCATAACATGAACAAAGCTCATAGTAAGCAAAAAGCAAAGCTTTCCGAGGCTCATGAAAGAAAAAAACCGAAAAAGTGAGAGGCTACTATCAAATCTTTGGGAGTAAAAAAAGAGCCTGAGTGAAAAACTTGCCTAAAGCTGCATCTCTTCCGGGGCAAACTACATTGATTCGAAGATGATTATGCAGACCGTGATACAGAACCCAGGGCAATCCTTTACCAAGCCTGCAAAAGTTTCAATTACAAAAAGAACAGACTTTTAAGTAACAGATTCATGGAGATCAAAATAATCAAACAAGCAAAATCAGTAATCGGAAAAAAGGAGAGGTCTTAACGGCGAATCAGTAGATTCAGAGAGTCCGAACTTGTTGACCAAAGGTAGAGCCTCCGCTTGCATAGCTGCAGCGTAAGAAGAAGAAATCGATCGATCGAATTCGGAATCTCCAACGAATAAGAGATAAATCGAAAGATGTAAAGTACCGATGACGAAGACGACAGTGGAGATCTCCGATGGAGCAACCTCAGCTTTGGCGATGTCACTTGATCCATCTCCATGAGGACCCATACCTCTTCCTTTCTTCCGATTCCCGACGCGTCCAGGGAGGAAAATCCGAGAATCGGGAAGAAAGGCCTGGAAAATCCGGCGAATGAGATATTCGTTTTTTGGTCCTCTTTGTCTTTTGCGTTAAGGAAACAGAATATAAATTACTTTCATCCCTTTATATTTACCATAATTAATTACATTACATTATTTAAAGATCCAATAGTGTTCAGTAGAATCAATCCTTCCAATAAAATTCTGTCAAACAACCAGAGTTTTTCATTTATTAATTTCCTCAGTTAATTAGGCAAGCTGTTGTAATAAAATTCTTCATTTTGATTTCACACTACATATATTTCCCACTTTTAGGAGTAGCTTTTTTTACATAACTCAAATGTTCATCGTGGCCATTCAAATGTCATAATAAACATATAGTATGATTTATAACCAAATAAAAAAAAAACAGAGCAAACATTGCATCCCATGACAACTTAGAAAAAAAAAACAAAAAAAAAGGCATGAGCTTAATCACCACACCCGCAAGAGGAGAAACCCAAACTTTTCAATCTGTTGAAGAAAAAAAAATACCTATTTCTTTTTCTCAGTGGTAACTAGAAGAAAATGAATGGGCTTTCTTTTTCTTATACATAGATCCTGAAAGCAAGACGGTTTTCCTCAATAATCTAAAACTTAGGGGGGGGGGTAAATACTCAAAACCATAGTATTTTTGATTTCCCGTTTAAACGATCGACTATATATGCTTGCTTAGTTAGAAGGCTCCTCTGTTTCATTTGTTGGAGGCGGCGGCAGAAAGGTAGCCGAGGTGAGCGGCTCGTGAACCACCGAGTTTGAGGAAACCGAGATTGGATTACCCTCCAGCTGCAACATTATACTTCCCAGTATCTCTGCCATTGCTTTCTTAAACTCTTCTTCCTTCACCATCTTTCCATCATCTCCATTCACCATCTTCAAAGCTTCCATTATCATATTATCCATCTTACAAACAAACAGACAGAGTTCAACCAATTAATGTCGTTGAAACTAACACTACCAAAACATATATTACTTGTCGTTTCATTTCTTTGTTTACCTGGGACACAGCGCCTATTGGTGGTAAAGTCGCAGATGGTGCAACACTGTCGAGTGCAGCTCGTAGATACTCTTTAGACACCTTACCGTGACGGTCTTTTGGAATTGTCTCCAAGGCAACGTTCACTGCCTGCAACCAAAACGTTCATTTGAAGAGCTGTCTTCTTCATCTAAGCTTAGCTAACATACACAGTATGTATGAAGAATTACCTTATCGAATTCGAATTTATTGGACAAGAGCCTTCTGACGCCACTCCCGTCGAAGGTGTTCTCGCTGTGAGCGACGATCACGGGCTGTTCATTGAGACGTTGAGCCACTCTCTCCACGACTCTCTTGAGTACTTCCAAGAATCTCTCCTGAGATGCGCTCTTCTCTCTCTTATCGTCTTCATCAAGACAAGAGTCGACAATTGGTTCCACGATGTTGCTCATTACCTGAAACAAGAACTTTGCTTTTTAAGACAAAGCTCACTCTAGCTAGTCTCTAGCAACATATAACATTAAACGGGAACTTGGGCATACATATATTTCAACTGTTAATTTGTTGGCGTTTCTACATATGATAATGGTGTAGTTTTTTATTTCTAAAAGCCACATTTTCGTTGGTTTAATAAAAAATACAATGTAAACATCTGAAAAGTTTTCAAGTATAGTTTTGATATTTTTTACACAAATTGAAAACATCTGAAAAGTTCGATTTCACCCATACAAAAAAACAAGTTGACTCTTAGTATTATGCTTAATTTTATATTTTCTAGTAATTTAGATTTTAAGTTAAATTAGGTATTATGCGCCAAGAAAGTCCAAACATAATTTATTTTGAAACAGAAAAAGAAATATTAAACCAGCTTAATCAAGAGTTAAATTGTAGATAAAGTAAGTACCCATGGATCGTCGGAAGGAGGCATTCCGTGATCAACAGAAAGAGACTGGAGAGCTTTGACGATACAATCACGGAGCGATGCGTCCTCACTACTGGATAGCTCTGAGAAGACAGAGACGATCTCGGTTTCGTATCCAGGGCCGTGGATAAACTCGGAGAGATCCTCACCGTCCATCCTGAGGATGACGATAGGATCGCGCTTCAGACCAGCAGCCATACCCAACAAAATGTCCGACAGCACTTCTTTGAACTCTGTCTTGCTCACTTTCTCTTGACTTCCATGAGTGAATTCGTTTAAGACCTGTAACAGTTTATTAGTATTATAACGTTACAAACGATGAAAAATAAATGTACGGATGAGACAGATAGAGGGTTGTTGGTTTAATCTCCTTGTCTCTTCTTTAAATTACACCAAAAAAACAAATTAAAACCTAACGATAAGTAAATTGGATATTGATTTGTATCCAACGAGGGAAAGATTCGTATTCAGATTTACTTCTTCTTGGAGATTTTTCCAACAAGCGAATCTTAATTAATAACTACGATCGATGTCCTCTTGGTCTGATTAATTAATCCACGTGATTCATGCGAAACACGATGTAATTTTGGGGTTTCCGTGTCGGTAGAAAAATATTACTACTTGTTTTTTAGTTCACACTAAACCGTCTTGAATGTTTGAAACTCGAAGACGGCATTTCATTTTGTCATAAAATATGCCATAAATAAGGGTTTTCAAAAAAGAAAATGTATTGTGGTTACAAAAAAGGTTAGAAAAGTCTCGAAAAGGATGGTGACGCCGACCAAAAGCGTTAATTATAAGGATAAAGCCTTTATCATAAATTGAAATTAAGATAAAACATCAGGTTAGAACAATTTGGTTTACATCATTACATGACGTATAAATAAAATAAACGATAGTATATTGTAGCAGCCATTTGGTTAATATTTATACAGTAACTAATAAATAATAAGTAGGTGAGGATCCATAAAGCGATGTTTGAGGTTTGAAACGACTGTAAGAAGAGCGACACGAGAGGCTAATTTGAAACACGATAGAGGATAAGGTCACCGTCCAAAGCTATTAGTATTAGTATTTATTTAAAACAACTGGTTTTATTTTTATTTTTTACCTATTTTACTCTAATGCTAAACCTTTTTTATATTATAGAGAGGTAATAGAATGTATCCACCCACATCACCCCCACGCAAGTATCAAGAAGATAACTTAAACAACTATAGTAAAATGTTGGGATTTTTTTTTTTTCGGTTTATAATTAGTCATTCGTGTTTTTTAAATAAAACTTATGCTTTTCATGATTTATAATATATTATTTTATTTTATTACTCCAGACTGTTGCATTTTAAAAAAGTTATGATAGTGTAGGTGTATGATGACCATTCCAAGATCATTAACATATTTACATTCATCATAGTATTTCTCGTAGCAGACAGCATATAGATTTGTCACATGCATCAAATTATTTTATAAAAAGCAATGGAGTTTTGTATATCAAAAACTGAAGTTACTGAAGTCTTATATACTTTCACCGGTGACCCAAACCAGTGAAAAAGTTTAGCAGAAAAAATAGTTAAAAAAATTAAATGTTAGAAGAAAAAAAAGTAATAATGATAACATCTTTGATACTGCTATTTTTTTGTTTTGTGATAAATTACCATCAGAACAATATACCTTTCACCATTTAAATAGAAAAAAAAAATGAAACGCAATTATTATTATTTATTAGATATATAGTCAAAAGAAACACAGTATTAGATGCAACATTTCTAATAAGTAGTACGCCGGCCAAAAAAAAACAGTTTTAGTAGTACTAAATACGCGATAATCGGAAATCAAAGATTACATGATGAACTACAAACGCCATGTTCACTCATATTGGAAGGAGAAAAATGCTAGCATATATGCAAATAAGTCAGACCAAATATTACGCGAATATAAAAAGGTATTAAGAAAGAAGAAAAAAAAAAATTACCTCGGAGTAGATGTGATCGGAATCAGGAGAAGTGCCTTGAGCAGGCAAACCAAGAGCGGCGCCGATATCAGCAACGGCGGGTTGTAGCTCAGTCACGGAGAGTTTACCATCTTCGTCTTGGTCTAACTGTTGAAACTTTTGTTCCACAAACTTGTCGAACACTTTCTCGTTTTCCACCAGCTCAACTATGTCCGAGCCATCAAGTGCTTGTTGCTGTTGCTGGTGGTTGTTGATTTTCTTGTCCATTTATGGAATCTTCGCTTCTTCTTTCTTTCTCTTTACTTTTTTTTAGACGCGAGAGCCTTGTGAGAGATCTCGTGATGGAAACACGAGAAAGGAAGAGCAGAAAATTATTGACACACACCAAAAGAAAAGAAAAGAAAAAACACCTTTTTAACTCCAAGTGTGAATGTATGTTGTGTTCCGATATGGTTCGGACTTGCCTGTTCTTTATATGTGTATAGCGATGAGAAAAGTAGTAGTAGTTTTTATTTAATATAATTTCAGTTCATTTTATATTTGTGGACTCGTCACCACCAAACACATATTAACCATATATTTCTTGCTAGACTATAACTTTGAAAGAATCGTCTCGTCTTTTTTTTTGTCCTACCTAAGATTATTAAAACAAAACATTTTATACAAAGCTAATTTAATATTCATTGAACTTCCATTTGCATTTGTCCATTTTTGTAACATGATCTTATCTTTTCTTCTGGTTACGGAGTAATAATGGAAACGAAGAAGTCACTACAACTTCTTGTTTAGTGTATGTTTTCTAGAGAAATTGCAAGGATGTAAGTATATTGTGTTGGTCAAGACTAATGGACTCATTTCGATTTTAACCTATACGTATAGTACTCTGTTATGCACTTATCTTTGAATTTGTCATCTAAACCAGACACCTAAACAATAAATTCAAACATTTTTCTTGGTCGGCCTAATTCAAACTATTTATGGCTCACAATTTGGGTAAATAATTGCTTACCCATGGAGTGTGTTAGGTTCGCTATTTCACTTCTGTAACCGATAAGGACATCATAAAGCGCACGATGTTTAGTCATAATGGCTGTGTCTTCTTTAACCAATGGTCGGTTCCTTTTTAATACCTTTTCCAAACTAATATTTGGCTCTATGATTTTTTTGAATTTATATTCCGAGTACTTGTAATAATTTATAGTAGTAGTTAACATAAAAAATATTATAGCTGCTCCCAAACAGGTCCAAAAAATCATTAAAATATCGTGACGTATTATAAATAGAGACCGACGAACTAAGCAAAAACCCCAGAAAACAGAAGTGGAACATCGAACAATCTCGACCACTTATATAATCTACTATGTGGTCCGTATGACACGGCAATAATACTGTGTGACTACATGCCGGCCTATTATTATTCGGAGGGAAAAATCAAATCAGTAACCGAGTCGTGATATATCTTCGACATATTAATCTGACGGATCTAAATGTTCTGACAAGATCCCCTTACCCGCTTGATTTGTGATGACGTGGCAGTCGTCCATGAAAAGTCGTGGGGACACTTGTTGATAACTAATCCTTCTGTGTTCGTCCGTCATTGGTCGGCGCCTCTGTGTTGGCGTAAAACTTCAAACAAAGTCAAAGCCGGCCGACTACAGTGTGACTATCTAATTTTTGTTAAAGTACAGTGTGGCGATCTAAGGATTAGGCGGCGGTTCATTTCATATGAATTACAAACTAATACTATTGTGCCTCAAAGAGGTACTTCTTTCGACTAAAATAAGTATCATTTTAGACTAGAGTTATTTTAGAATTTAATGTAAAATTTCGCAAAAAGATATTAATTTTTTTTTGTTTTTTAATTCACGTAAAAATATTTCTAAACAACTATATTAAAACAGAGAGAAGAATCCCCCCTTTTTTTTTTGACTGACAAAGAGAACAGAAAAGAATCTAAACTTTTTTTTTTTTTAGAATTCTAAACTTTAACATTATCTTTGATTTCACAAAAAATGAAAACACAATTTTTGTATAATTATTTGCCTTGCGTTCTTTTGTAGATGTAGATATATACCTAATAATTAGAAGTGGAGGAGTTGTTACAATACACTTTCTTCAATGTAGGATATATTCATAACAATCTTAACAAGAAAACAAATGTAAAAGAACAGAATCACTAGCATCTTCCTTTTTTGGTACAAGCAACAAATGAAAGATATAGAAAATATTCTGTTACTATTTTGTAGGACTCTGTTATTCTCGCTTGTATAGCTCCTGATCATTAGGATTCTATCCTGATTTTGTGTAACTGTGAAGGCTATATTAAGCCATGTAAGTATCGTGTAAAGACTGGGGGAAATACAAAGACTTTCATGGTATCAGAATATTTTCTATATCTTTCAACAAAAAGTGACTATGCCTCTTTACAAAAGAAGAGTAAAGGAGATTTTGAGAGACCAGGCTCTAGAACTTCATTCCACTCCATGCAGCTTTCACTAGATAATATATACTCGTTTTTGTTTTGTTAAATATATATATATATACTTTCGATCCAACTTTTCTTATATGGGATTGCAAATGGTTATGTGGGCCAGAATTTAGGACCCATACAAAAAATGTTACATGTACATTGTTTTTTTTCTTTCTGCACATGTCCATTTGGTTGTGTATATATTGCATTGATTTGTCTGAAAATTAATTTTACGAATCAGTAAAAAAAAGTACACATATGTTTTAATTTTAAAGAGATCGTACTGGCAAAACAACTTGGATAAAATTGCATATCACTTGCATAGGAATGTCTGACCTGAAAAGAAAAACCCCGCATAGGCAAGATGCAGTGGCAGTAATTTTTTTCGTACAGAGATCAAGACACCCAAGATGAATATGATGTAACTACATTGAAGATGATTATGAAAAAAAAAAAAAAAAAAAAAACATGTTATTTTGTTAATAAATACTCCTCGTAAATACTAGACTTGTCAAGGGAAAAGTATCGTGGTAGTTCGGGCTTTTGATTATCTCGATCCTCGTAAATATTGGCGGATACCATATTCAATGAATGAACATTGAGGCGTTTAAGAAAAAACGATATATTTCGGCTCAAAGTGTATCATTGGGCTTCTTCCTGATAAACTTTGAATGAGGCCCAATCACATAAGAAGAAACGCTATTGAGGATGAGCCGTCAATTTTGTAACGGAGAGAATCCGATTTCGTTGCAAGCCACGAAATTAAAGAGAAGTAAAAGACACGCAGTTTCAAAGCGAAAGAGGGAAACTTCGTGGTGTTTATTTGTTGCAACTACACTACGAAGTACGAACGGTCCATAAAACGCCACACAGTTTTGGTGCAACAGAGAGAAGAACGACGTCATGTTTGGAGCGTGAAAAAAGGCGGGACCTCCTCTGTTTTTGCTTTTCTGTCTTCTCAACAACTTGGAGGACAATGCCCTCACGGGTCACGGCCTATAAGGTTAGTCAGATGGATTATGTGCACCACTTGAATTAAACTGCTTCCGCACCATGTGTCGATGTTCTTCCGTAGAGTCAACTTCATCAGTAACATAGACTTTTCTAGTGCTGTGTTGTGTAGGTACATAACATGGGGTCCCATGTACATTATCAACCATTCCAAATAGATTATAGATGTATGTGTGCCATCGACAATCTCATGTGAAGTGCACTCGAAGTCGATAGTCTTCTAGTGCCATGTATGCTTTTCAGATACTATCTGTATTCAATTCTCAGTTTAAGCACCTGCAAGACAGAGCCACGTGAATTCTTCTCTTCTGCATGTCTCACTCTTGTGACGGTTTCAATCAACCAAAGGGAATTGGTTGTGTATATATTGCATTGTTTTCATATCCAAAGCAGAACAACTTCTTCATCTAACCCGATAAGCTAAACGACAACTCCAAGCTGAATCTTTTTCCAAGATCCATCAGCAGAACAAAAAGATGGGCGTATTCCGAGGTCTTATGGGTGCAAAGAAGATCTTTCAAGGCCAATCAATGGCAGCTTCAACACCAAAAGGGTTTCTTGCAGTGTATGTTGGGGAAAGCCGCCAGATGAAAAGATATTTAGTGCCAGTCTCATACTTGAACCAGCCTTCATTTCAAGCTTTATTGAGTAAATCCGAACAAGAGTTTGGGTTTGATCATCCAATGGGCGGCTTGACCATCCCTTGTCCTGAAGAAACTTTTTTCACTGTCACTTCTCAGCTTCGATAGATCCGATTCACAAGGATCACATATATGTAACACTTTTTTAGGTCATTAGATTTTAATTAGAAGATATTTAGAACCCAATGTAATTACTTATACAGAGAAGAGAAATAGTATGTAAATTACCTTTCTTGTCTGATATTGCCCCATCTTTCACCTTCAACATGTTAACTTATAGTTTAGGGGAACTCTCACAACATGCTGATTAACAAGTAGTTTTTATTTGTTGACAAAAACAAACAAAACAAGTTGTGTATTACATTAACATAAAATATTACATGACAATATGACATTGACACGAGCATATAAAATCGATAAACAAGCTCATAATAATTCTGTAAATTCTTGTCGCATCTCATAACAGCCTAGCTTACAATAAACAAAAAGAAAAAAGTTATAAACAAACATGTCGAAAGATGAACAAAGTCAAAGGTCAACGCCTCATGATGTGTTATCTCCGGAACAATCCAGAAAATGATGAACAGAAATAATCCAAATTAATGTTGTCTCTTCTTCTTCCGCTGATCTCACTCTTATTCCAAATCCAATGCCTCACCGTTAAGTCGCAACCGGTTCCGTTAAAGCAAATATGCTCAAACGTCACAGGCAACTTCACAGTTAACACCCCTTACGCCGTCAACCTCGACCGTCTCATCTCCTCCCTATCATCTCTGCCACATGTCGATAACGGATTTTACAACACCGCAGTCGGAGATTCCGATGAAAAAGTCAACTCAATCTCACAGTGTAGAGGCGATGTCAAACCTGAAGATTGTATCAATTGCATCGCAATGGCTGGGAAAAGACTTGTCACATTGTGTCCGGTTCAGAAAGAGGCGATTATTTGGTATGACAAATGTACGGTTAGGTACTCAAACAAGACAATCTTCAAAAGATTGGAGATTTACCCTCAAACAAGCATAACCGGGACAAGAAACTTCACCGGAGATCGTAATGGTTGGGAGAAATCATTAAGGGATTTACTCGAAGGGCTTAAAGACAGAGCCTCCGTGATTGGCCGTAGCAAGAAGAATTTTGTTGTAGGCGAAACGAGCGGGCCGTCATTTCAGACATTGTACGGTCTGGTTCAGTGCACGCCGGATATTTCGGAAGAAGATTGTTCGTATTGTTTGTCTCAGGGTATTGCCAAGATCCCGAGTTGTTGTGATATGAAAATGGGTAGTTATGTGTTGTCTCCTAGCTGTATATTGGCTTATGCTCCCTGGAGATTCTATGATCCAGTGGACATTGATGAGCCAAGCTCAGTGCCTGCGACGCCATCACAGCCTCCAAAAAATGAGACAAGAAGTGTCACGCAAGGTAGGTTTGTTACTTCTTTTATTTATTTATTTTAGTATTAGTTTTTATTTATAAAGGTTTGCTATATATTTCTTAGGGATTTGAAAGTTTAGAAATCTGGGATTTAAATCAGAGGGGAGAGCATGTTGCAATCATTTGATGTATGTTTTGTTTTTTGTTCAGGGGATAAAAACAGAGGTGTACCTAAAGCTTTGATCTTTGGTGCTGCTTCAGTTGCTGTTGTTGTTTTAGTTATAGTATTTCTAATCGTCTTCCTAAGGTTGAGAAGGAAGAAAAAGAAGATGAAGATAAACAGTTCAAAACACAAACATGAAAGTAAGCTATCAAACTGGGACATGAAAGGATATTTATTCATGTGCTCTGTTTTACATGTTTTAATCCTCTGTTTCAATGTTCGTTACTTCGTTTGGTATTTGCTGTGATTTCTAAACTCCTTTTATCAATGCAAGGTTTATCTCATTTATTCACATACAGATGAAAATATTAGCACGGATTACATGAAATTTGATTTCAGCATATTACAAGATGCAACAAGTCATTTTTCACTGGAAAATAAACTTGGAGAAGGTGGATTCGGAGCAGTTTATAAGGTAAGAATGATCAGCTGTTATCTTTTGCATTTTATTGGAGACGACGATTCATCTTAGCATTCTCATATATATCATTAGGGTGTACTTTCTGATGGACAAAAAATAGCGGTGAAAAGGTTGTCGAAAAATGCACAACAAGGTGAAACCGAATTCAAGAATGAGTTCTTGTTGGTGGCTAAGCTTCAACATCGTAATCTCGTGAAGCTCTTAGGTTACTCAATCGAAGGAGCTGAAAGGCTTCTCGTCTATGAGTTCCTCCCACATACTAGTCTCGACAAGTTCATCTTCGGTACACATTTCTTCATGTTCAGCATGTTATTGGAAAACCATTCTGCTTTTTTTGTGTGTGTGATTTTCTCAAGTGTTTGCATAGATCCGATCAAGGGTAAGGAATTGGAGTGGGAAATTATATTAGTAATGGGCCTAACTCAACACCCAAAAGCTAGCT
>OVAQ01001722.1:0-15509 GCA_900406345.1 Erysimum cheiri
CATTCAGCATCAATATGCAAAGCTCCAACTTCATCAATGCAGCAACTACCATAAGTTGTGTCCGCCATTACAAAGAACCTGACCTCTCTGTCAGTAAGCAAACGAGTTTTGCTCTTAAGAGCACTCACGACCTTAGTCGAATCCTTTAACAACCCATCCGGAAACTATCAGACAAAGAAAAAACCTAAGCTTTATCATCCCTTGTTCACTGAATTAAAAAACTTTGGCTAAGAAACAATATAAAATACAAAAAAAGTTGATGATGGAAAAGGTTTGTTACCTGTAAAGCAATTCTAGTGAAGCTTTTGCTGATTATGAACTCTACCGTCCGATTAATATCATATCTTGATTCGAATTCCAGGTCCATAGATTAGTCACAGAAAACCAACTGCCCTAATAGCTACAATCGGAGGAGACAAACAATAAAAAAAAAAAAACTCAGGGCAGTGGCGGCTGAAGAAACAAACCAGACCAAGAATGATGATCGGTAAAACAGGTGCCGTTTCCGTCGAGCCTTATTCGAGGAATTATAGGTAAATCACCGGTATAGCTAACATTTATCTTGGTTTTCGTTGTACCACCGGTTTTATGATCTAGCTAGATTTGATGAGCAATAGGATGATATTTACTTCATTTCTTAATCATATAATACTTTATTTTTTAATTATTAAAAAATCTAACAAGTGTCCTTTTCATATCCGTTTTAATATTTAATTAAATTAAACATTTTTTAAAGAGGGCTATTATTTGCTCTACTTATTGTTTTTAACTTTTGGTAAAATTATTTATTTTGGGATACAAATCTACTCACTCACAATCTCACATCCAATCTAAAATAAATTTATTTGGTTTGTTTTAACAAATTTCAGTTAATCTAATTGCCTCATATCTATAGTCATTTCATTTTTTTATTTTTTTTCTAATTATAATCACTTTTAGACAAAAGTATATTTTTTTAATTTTTCTTTTGTGTTCATTTTTCCATTTATTAATATGGTTATTATTTGCTTAGTTTATTATTGTAGTAATAGTACCAATATCTGTAAGTATTAAATTTCTGTAATACACATTTTTTTATTTTTGTCAACTGTAATGCACATCCATCTATATATAATCTTATGTTTTATCACAAAGACACAAACCTCTTCCATAAACCAAATACAATGCAATCAGAGACACTTCCACATGAACTGGAGGAAGAGATACTCTCTCACCTTCCAATAAAAAATTTCGCTCCATTTAGATCTGTTTGCAAAAGATGGAACACACTTTTCAAGGAAAGGAGGTTCTTCAACAGCGATTTGGGTCTCGCCCGTCCACAATTCATCTTGCTTGCCGAGTCCAAAATTTGTTCTGTGGACGTTAATCTTGACGGTCCATCTATACAGGTGTATAATTTACCTTCAGATATTCCTGGTTATGAACTGACAATGCCCATGACCGTCGAATATTGTGACGGGTTAATTATTTATGTTACGTATAAAGGAATCGGGATTTGCAACCCGTGGCTGAGACAGATTGAGTGGATCAGATCCAATGATATACTATGTTGTAACTTCAATGGGATGGGATACGACAATAGCAGACCTGACAAGCACTACAAGATCTTTATGTCTGACCATAGTACAGGAACCGTGAAAGCTAATGTCACCGAGTTTGGTACCAATGCATGGAAAGAGTACGAGTTTGCATCCGATAATTGGGATTTACATAGGTCGCGCTTTGGTGTATCATTGAATGGAATTTTGTATTGGGTTGCTTTTAATAGAGAGTCTCGTGAGAATTTTATTCAAAGCTTCGACTTTTCTACGGAGAGATTTAAACCCTATTGTATCCTGCCTACTAAAAATGCGCATCATCCATTCGATCCTAGATCACTTGCGGTTTTTAGGGAAGATCGATTTTCTTTTTTAGAGCAAGACCATAACACAAGGAATATAGAGATTTGGGTGACAAAAGAAAAGATTAAAAATGGGGATGGAGAGGCTGCAGAGTGGGTGAATTTGATGAGTGTGTTAGTTCCTGAATGGTCGAGTTTAGGAGTAAGCTACTACCCGCCAAGTTACTTCGTCGATGAAGATAAAAGTCTCAGTCTTGTAATATGTTGTTATAACAAGAAGGGGAAAGCTTACATCTATATTGCCAAGGGAGATAAGTTCCATGAAATTGAAATAAAAGAATTGGTTGAGTATCATCCTCGTCACCGTACCTATTTCCCCAATTTGGTCCAAGTTCCGTTCACGATGAGCGGTAGGGGTATAACCAAAAACCAGGTTGAGTCTCGCTTCGCACTCCCCAGGGGAGTAGAAGTGAGCGTTGGAGTTGGAGGAGACGAGTGGGACGATGGCTTCTTCGACAATGTAAAGAAAGTAATTGTAGATTTAGATTTTTTTGGCAAAGCCGTCGTCTACGTCAAGTTTTACTACTGCAACGGTAACGCAGTTGTAGCCGGAGCCGCTCATGGGGATGCGACCGAGACTCGCGGGGTAAGAGATTTCTTGTTTTATTTATTTTCTAGCTAACTTAAGAGAACTGATTTTGATGGCTCTTTTTATATAGTTTGTGGTTCCTGACGACGACTACATCGAAGTTGTCGAGGGGACCTACACTGAGAGTCGCATCACCTCCATCACGTTCCGGACACACAAGGGAAAAATGTCGCTACTGTACGGGTTATTCGATGGGATTCCCTTTGTACTGGGAGGACGAGGCTCGAAGATCATTGGATTCTACGGAAGAAGCTCTGATGTCCATCTCACCGCTCTCGGCGTCCACCTCTCTGCCTCTCCCTAGATTTTTTATTTCCAATTAAGATGAATAATCATGTGTAAGATACTAAGATGCGAGCCTAGTAATTTATTTGAATTATTTGAATTTCTAAAAATAATTTTTTTTTATCTTAAATTAATTCTTATTAATGAATTGATCAGATTTTGACACATAAAAAATATGAAAAAATTAATATAATTAGGTGAATTGATTGATCAAAGTTTTGGAAAAATAGATATATACTAAGTAGCTAACAAAAATAAACATAATTTAAAGAGAAACCTGAAAACCTAATATTTGAAAACATGTGACAAAATTTAACTGGAAATAAAATCATAGAAAGGTAAAACAAATAAAACTTATTCTTAATTTTACTTTGTTTCCTATTTCGTCATCTACATGATGTATTTATAGACTTTTATACAGATATAAATACAATTTGGGTATGATTTTATAATATTACACATGCACGATAAGAGGATTTTGATAAAATTTTAAGGATGATGATGTTTTTTTTTTTTGTTCGTCCTTTTAAGTTTTAAGGACGCGATATTTGTAAAAATAGTATTGAAAAAAAGATATCTATCGGGTTATTCGATGGAATTCCCTTTGTACTCGGATTGAAACCTATGATAATTTTTAATTTATTAGACGGTTAAAAATAAAATAAAATCATAATACCCTCGCTAAACTATAATACACTAACAAACACTTATCATACTTTTAAACTATATTTTATTTTATGTATTTCTTGTAACCGATAAAATAAAATAAAAAGAGTATCAACCGTCGGACTATTTGAAAGGAATCAAAGGATCATTACCAGATCTCAGAATCTTTTTAGATGTAAAACATCACTTTTATTTATTCCAACGAAGCAAACGATATAATTAACAACATAAGACCCGTCTGTAGGTGAACCGTAAACCACACGAGAAGAACAACGACAACGTAAAAACATAATTATTAAGGAAAGTAGAAGTAGATCGAGGACTGTTTTGTCTTATTTTAATTTGATAACGAGAAAGATATATCTATATAGCTGCTTAATTCTGTCGCGCAAGATAGTAGACACCAAATTCTTGAATGTAATGAACCCCACATGTGCCATGGAACCCGACAATCGTGTTATCGTCATCAAAGCCATATGCGCACGGTACTTCGTAGAAGAGATTCGGGTCGCGATCCTCGGCTCTCCTAAGGTCTTCTGGGTCTACTTCGACTCCGCACATAAACTCTCGCTTGTTTGTCCCGAACACAATCTTCCTGAGACAAAATCCGACATATGCTGTCACGCTCACGATGTGTTCATCGTCCTCCAGTAAAACCTACCAAAAAAGAAGAGGGGAGGGGGGGAACAATGAAATCATGAAAATTTGGAAAGGAAAAAAAATAAAGAAAAATATTATTTTGGTAATTAAGAACCTCCTTATATACGGCAGTCGTGTTTAGAACCCTTCCGTGTTCTCTATGAAAGTTAAAAGGTACCGTCCCGTGATCGCGACCCTTTACAACAGTTCCCATGTGGTCTTTGTAGTCAAACTGGACGAAGGTGATCCCAGAGTGATTGTGATATGTTCTTATTTTATGAACCTTTATGTGGGCAAAATCATCCCACTCGGTTCCATTCTGAGGAGTAAAGTCCGACCTGTCTCGTCTCGCACGGAAAGGCAATGCCATTGTTTCCTGAAAGATTTAAGCACAAACTCAGTTACGGGCCTTACGGCACAATCATAGTAATGATTAGCCTAGTAATGATCATCAATGTCTTTATTTAATTAAAAGATATATAGACAATGTGAAAAAAAGGATATATAAACAATATATAAAAATCTTTTTAAAATATACAATATAGATCAGATCTTAGTAGAGATTAAAAGAAATGAAGGTCGAAACTACAAGAAGAGAAAAGTGATCTGTGACCTTTGAGTTTTCTTAGATCTGATTCAAGCCTTCAAGGTCTATGTGATGATCGATACTTGAGAGTTGAGAATGATGAGTGGAGTGTTGGGGAGGGCACTATGTGTTTATATAGTGGTTTTTTTTTTTACTTTTTTCTTGTAGAGAACCTTTTTATTGGTTGGACACGAATTTTCTAATTGTATATTAACCAGAATAGCTGCGCATGGAAGCCTGACTCCTTCCTCATGTATGAATTAAACGAGTAAATATTTTGAACAATATCAGTTCACCTTCTCTAAATATATAATAAAGCGATATTTCTTCTCTGGAACAAAAGAAAACTCAACATGTAATAGTCTTTCACAAGCTAATCGTCATGAATTAGCAAACTATGTCTTTTATTTACATTAAAAAAACAAATTTGTGTGTTGCTGTATTTTTGTAAACAAAACAAAAACTATGGTGTTTTAAAATTTTTATCAATTATATATACTTGTTTGACAATTAAAGTTTTTCTAATCTGATTTTTTAGTTAACTTGTAATGATATTTGATGTAATATTTAACCATCCATACCAAAAAAAAATTGTAATATCCCTACCATTTAAATCTTATTTCCTCATTTAAAGAAGAGATTAAGGTGATGTCAAAATAAATATAAAAAAATAATAAGAGTTTAGTTTTAAATCACTCTCTTTAAGTCAGATCTCCATGGTAGCTCACAAATCACCATCGAAATATCGAATCTGATTCTCTTCAGCTAATTAAAGCCATCATTTCGAAGTCAAGTTTCTAAATTCTCGACGACAATATTATCGAATAAGTTGGTGATAATTGAGGAGATAGATAATAGGGAAGGAAAGTTTCGACTTTTCTTTTATCAAAAGAAAAAAAATTTCCCGACAAATGGTGAGAGATAGAAAAAGGATGTTTGTCCAAAAAAAGAAAAAGGATAAGCAACTTTGTGCGATTCGATGCAAGGTTTTGGGTTTCCACAGACCAATTTTAAGTGTGGTCCGTCTGCTACTAATGGACGGCTGAAGATTAAAGAATCAGGTCGATGATTTTCCACAGACCTATATTGATCGATCTCGAGTGTTTTTACAAAAAGTGATGGTAAAAAGTAAAAACATATTCGATCGGGTATTTTTCAAAAAAAAACATTTCACTAAACCATGTTAATTCATCATTTCCCCCTTAAACATGAGACACTGGTACAAGTAGTCCATGTTTAACCACATTGAGAGATCACCTGAAAGGCTGAAACACACGCACACACTTTAACAATGTCCAAGCTGTCCAAAAGTTTGAAGAAAGAAAGTGGCTAAATTACATCAACAGAATCAGGAGAAAGATGGAAGGTCGAGTCGTCGAGACCCGATACATCCGGTCTCTCGACATTTTTAGATGGTGTGTAGTGTGTACTCAGGCAAGGCATAATCGGAGTAGTCGATGGACACAAGACTTGGGGCGTCAAACGCCCATAATACTCATGATACCAATTTCAAACTCACAATCGTAGTGAACTGATAGTTTCTTGATGGTCAGACTCGATATGCACAGTATGGGAGTCCTTTGTAGTCCTCATGATTGACGGTACAACTAATGAACTAAATCCTCGAGCACTGGACAACCAGGAAGAAGCACATAACACAGATCTTCATTAGTGAAAATAGACTGAATAAATGGAGAGATTCTTAAGTGCTGGAAGACAAATATCTGGAGGAAGCTTTCTAAGATAATTTTTGTTTCCATTGTCAGCTTAACCAGGGTCTTGTTTGTGAAGAACTCATAAGGCAGAAAGAGTTCACCATGAATCTTTAGCAAAGCTCAAAGGATTCATAGCGAGGCTTTATACTAACGAACACCCTCTACAGCATTACGTATCCAGGGGGACACATAAGCAAGCATCTTGCTATCGTCGTCAATGTGACATTTTAGAGAAAATTTCTTAATAGGAGAAGCGCATTGCAGTTTGCAGAGTGAGTGTTCTATGGATAAAATTCCTGAAGCACTCCCGGATCACATCCCTCTCTTGTTTACCCTCTTCGAGTTGCAGCAAGACAGAACCATCAAAATCGAGATTGTGCACCAATGCAAACACATACACATTCCTCCACTTTTTGGAGAGAAGAGATGTTGAAGCAGCCAGTTTGGTCGCCCAGAACCTTGAGGGAGCCAGCTGATTGCATCTTTCGAAACAGTATCCAACTGTTTGGTATCAATACAGAAAGAACCAATCTCTTACCTGAAACATGAAGTGAGCTCAGAATGATACAACTGCTGGATTAACCACAATGCACACCCAAAAAAAAAAATATGGATGTTTCTAAAACCTTGCGAAAGCTCAACAATTATCTGAATTTATAAATAACCAGAGAGATAACAAAGAACAGAGAAGTTCCACAAACTATATGATCCAGTTGTCACAATTACAAATATTTGAGCACACAACGCGATGAAGCTGAATTAACGAAGTTTTCAGAAAAATAACAAGGTTACAAAAGCTAAAGGTTGAAGCTTTTTCCCTTTTTTGAATTGTATAAAGGAAGATTCGAGCTTGAGTAACACAAGAAAGCCGATTAGTGGCAAACTAATAACAGCTTCATCAAAATCAATCAATCTATAATCTAGTGGAAGCTCAAAAGAACAACACTTTGAGCGCTTATAGGAACCAGAGGAAATCATGGCGAACAGAGATCAGAGAAGATTCACATCCCAAAATTGCAATTAATAATGACGTTCCACAAAACTAAAAGAGGGTATAGAAACTAAAGCTTCAACCTTTTCTTTTTCCGATTGAATTGAAGGTTCTGGCTTTCTCGCAATCGCAAGTGTGGAGGACGTCGCGGTGTCAAAGGCATATATTAAACCGGACTTATCAATCAAACCGGCGAGCAATAGGCCTTTCCGTATTAATAAAAACCGGTTTAAGTATATTTATCGGTTGAGAAGAATCGACATCGTTTTATCCACCGCCGTCGAGCCATTTCTTCGGTATTATTCACCTCTTAGCTCGGAGCCTCCGACTTCTTCGGTTGTTTCTTATTGAACACACAAACAAGAAAACGCAAAACATAAAAAGATCGAATTAGGGTTTCCTCAAGGTATTATATTTTTTCACCCTCTTCTGAATTGCTCAAGTTAAAATTGTTCTTCTTCAAATTTCCGATTCGGGTCGTTGAAATTTCCAGGCTTTAGATTTCTGGTGATCTTCTTTCGATTTTATCGTCCTATCGATTGGTTCAGCCCCTTCTTCTTTCCCAGTTCTTGATTGGCTTAGCGTCTTTGATATGATTTAAACTTTGAACATGCCTAAAAGAACGTATTTTTTTTTTTTCTTATTGAATTTTGTCTTTGATTGTTGTTGAAGGTCCTGAAGTTGATGTATTGAGAGAAGCCATTGAGATAAAAGATGAGCTCTACGCAGGCTAGTCTATTTAGACCATCCTTGCTCTGTGCAAGGACAACACAAACAAGACATGTCTCTAGTTCACCTTTTAAGTCGTCATTAGGCCTTGATTATCGACCACTCCCCAAATTAACTATTCGGGCATCTGTATCGTCGATGTCTACTCAGTTTTGTCCTCATCGATGCCGGAATCAGAGGCAAGGTCCTGTTTTGTGCTTACTTGGTGGGAAGGATAAGTTTAATGGTAGTGATGAGGTCAGTTACTTCTCCTTCATCCTACTGATGTTTTTGCTTATTAAATCACAGGATGCTGAGATTTCATCTTTGAATGTTGCAAATTGATCTTTTGTGAGTGTGTGTTTGTGGGTGCGTGTAAGAAGTTGGGAACAGAGTTGAGTTATGTTTCTGATCATAAGTAGTGTTGATATGATTATTTTCTGTTGTGTCCTTACTTGGTCGCAAGGATAAATGTGATAGTAGTGATGAGATGAGATGTTTTCTCTTTATTCTATATATATTTTTGCTGAGGTTTGAATCTTGCAAAAGTGATCACCTTTTTGTGTGTATGTGTGTGTTTGTAAGAAGCTAAGGCACAAAACTAAGTCATGTATAGTGCTTTTGGTATTAATACGCTCAGTGATGATGTTTTATCATCAGAGATTTGCACCATGGAAAGCTATTGAGAAATCAATGGGGAAGAAATCGGTTGAAGATCTGTTGCGAGAGCAGATGAAAAAGAAAGACAGTGGCGGCATTCCACCTCGAGGAGGAGGAGGAGGGGGAGGCGGTAGAAATGGTGGGAATAATGGGTCTGAAGGCTCATCAGGAGAAAATGGTGGTCTTGCTAGTATCGCGGATGAAACTCTGCAAGTGGTATTAGCAACGCTAGGCTTCATCTTTCTGGTAAGGAAACATTGCGTGCCCACACAAGTTATATTTGAATTATAGTATCTTGATCATTATTTATTTTTGCAGTACATCTACATCATCAATGGGGAGGAATTGTTCCGTCTTGCAAGAGATTACATTAGGTACCTTATTGGACGGCCCAAGAGTGTTAGGCTGACCCGAGTTATGGAAGGCTGGAGTAGGTTCTTTGAGAGTATGTCGAGGCAAAGAGTGTACAACGAGTACTGGCTAAAGATGATCAAGCGATCATCAATACGAGTACCTGGTATAATAGCCCCGACAAATACAGACACATCTTGAGGTCTTATGTTGATTCAAATTAAGATGGTGATTAGATTTTGGCTGATATAAGTAGTTTACCTTAGACCCTGAACCGTTTTTTTGTTGGGTTACTTACTTTTACCATTGTCACCCAGACACCCAACAATCAGATTGGAAGTAAATATTGATGCTTTCATAAGTATGATTCTCAACGATTGATTATTAAGAAAATAGTAAAGCACTTGCTAAAATCTTGTCGTAGTTCTTCCCACCAAAAAAAAAAAAATTCATGTCGTAGTTCTATATAAATTAAATCTGGTTGAATAATTCGAAACTTTGTTTACGGAACACGAACCAGAGATTGGAAATAAGAAGAAGTAACAACACGAGCGCATGCAGAGACCTTCTGAGGGAGGAGTCCGTTTGGGTAAGTCTTGAACAATGTCTCTTGATAATCCCAAACGAGCACCACTCCATTTTCCTTCTTAGGAATCGCCACGAGTGTGAATAGCTGAGTCTCACTAGATCGTGGTGAACGGTCAAGTCCGGGTAAACGGTAAATTCCGCATAAACATATTTTATACATCTTACCCCATATCTGTTCTTGTACATCCACCATGCTCCAAAGATAGAGGTCGCTCCTCATCTCAGACACAGAGAGGCGGTTTTGGAGGCTGAGAAGCTCGGAGAAAGTGGGAGGAAAATAGGGAGAGTCGTCTGAAGAAACGTTTGGGTTTGGGTGGGAGACGACCCTAAACTCTTCAACGTGAAGATCGAATGCAACTATTGTTGGTACGTTGGGTTCCCAGAGATCAATAGTGAACCAGTGAACCGAACCATTCACATAGACGGATCTTTCCGAACCAAAAATACGATAAGGAACGAGGCTTATGTATCTCCATCGCCCGGTTTCGAGATCAAGAACATTGCAATCCTCAACGATCGATGCGTTAGGAAAAACACGTAGCTCAACTATTTTATATGCCCCCGTGACTTCATCTTGACCGAATCCAAACGTGCTTTTTGTCGTCGGGAATCGAGCTAGTTTCTGGTAACGTTCTTTACGGTGGTAGAGGGATCTCATGGGGACAGGCCTGGTTCCTGCAGCATGAGGTCTGGTTCCGGTAGTCGAGACGAGAGGTTCACCGTTAGGGAATCAGCGGGATTCTCGAGTCGCCGGGTTACAAACTTCAATCGAATCCAACCCCGGGATGCAGATTAAGCCGTTGCATGTCAGTGAAATACGGGAAGCATCGCAGTTACGGATATAGCAGATTTCTTCTTCTTCGTCGGGGAAAAGAGACGGCGGAGAATCGTCTCCATCGCCGAGGTCCAGAGCTACAAGGAATTGACATCTGGATTTCTTCATATGTCTCTTAACGAAACACTGGGATTCGATTAACGATTTCCATTGTCGAGAAACGGACTTGAATCTGATGATAGACTTCAACGGAAGCCTAAGGAGGATATCGTCGACGAGATCATGAATAATCGTTGAATTAGCAGCCATGTTTTCTTCTCTCAAGTTTTAGTTTTCTTCTCTCACGTTTTGGTTTTGTTTTTCGTTTGTGTTGCTTTTATGATTAAACATAGTCCTTGTTGACTTAGGGCAAAAGACTTGGGTCTCAATCAATGCATTCCAGGTAGAATTTGGTTTTGTTATTTTTCCTATCATAATCATTCATAATAAGATCGAGCCTCTTTGGGTTACAACAACTTTATTAAAATATTTGAGCCCAATATAAGCCCATTCCAATTTATTTTAGTCTGAAACAAAAGTCACGTGCACCTATCACGTGATCATCTTCTTCTTCTTCTTCTTAATTGTATCATTTTTACATTTGGACACCGATTAGGGTTTTGTTTCTCTGACGAGGTTCAAATGGCGCTTAGAGGAGTATGGCAGCTCAAGAAACTGGTAGTGAGCTACTGTAATTGGGGTGGAAGCAGTAGAGGCATAAGGTAATCAATCCCTGCAAATTTGACCTTAATTTGATTTCGCAATCTGTGAGCCGTATTTTTATTTATCGTCAATTTTCCTGTAATTCACTTGGAACTTCAGTCTGTTCATACGAATCTATGAGCCTGGACGTTGTATTTGTGAAGCAATGTCCATTGTTCTCTAAGTTATGAAATCATTTGTGAAGCAATGTTCAGTCTATTCATAACTTTTCATGTTTAGAAATTTGGTCCATGCTCTCTTATGTGGTTCCCAATGCTCTGCGCTCTATTTGTGTACTGGTGCAGTAATGAATCGTTATCAATTTCCTGTGATGTAAATTTTCCTGTTGTGGATTTGTTGTTATACAGAGCCTTTATGGAATCAGAATTGCCTGCACTGAAAGAGAAAAATCCGCAGCTTGAAGTGGTTACCGAGCTTTCACGGGGACAACATCCTTATTTGAAGGGCATTTACAGTATGGATCTTTCTCCTCTTTACCTCTTTCCATTACAGGCAATGCAAACCGCCTCTAAATGGTTTTACATAACAATTCTTAGGGAATAGAAATGAAAGGGTGGTGTGTGTGAAGAACATGGATCCTGAAGAAGTGCTTCTGAATGCAACAAGGCTGAGGAACTCGCTGGGAAGAAAAGTGGTGAAATTGAGGACCAGACATGTCACCAAACACCCTAGTGTGCAAGGCACGTGGACAACTGCTGTCAAATTCTGAGATTACTACATAGTTTGCACGTTTTCTTCTTCTAGCTGTTGAATTGAATGTTGCAAGTATCAGGATTGATGGTTATCTATATTGCAATCCCAAGTTGTGTTTACTGTCGGTGACTTGGAATAAGATTCAGTCTTCATATGTTTTGCAGTTTATGTAATGTTGTTTTTGTCTTGTCCTTCTGATCGAGTCTATAATAAGATTACACAAGGGTTGATGGTAAGAGTCGCACAGTTCATTGTTTGCTCTCATAATTGGGATTTTCACATGACTTGGTATTTGCCAATAACAGATAAAAGTTGTGAGAGAACCCAAACAACTTTTTCTTTCTTTTTTACTTGTCACAAGTACCAGATATCAGACAAGCCCCTCTAAATATCCATTCTAATTGCCGTTACCACATATACACTTAGACATGTAATATAAGAAGAAAAATGCTGGTGGATGATCTTGATTGACTGGAGCATGGAAATTAGAGAAGCTTTTTAATGTTTGTATATTAGGTTTCAGCTCATGTTTTCTGGTGTTGGAGATGATGAACTAGACTTGTCTATATCACCAAGGCTGCTTGAGGAAGAGTGTGACTTGAGATACGACAATGCCACTTCTAGCATTACTTCCACTTCTTTCTTGTACTGTGTAAAGTGCCAAAAACATTATTTGTATCAGAGAAACCTAATATGGCGGGTTTTAATTCATCGATTGGAATAAGGACACAAAACTAACCTCGTCAATTGCCCCTGCTTTGATCTTTGATTGCATCAAACACCATTTCTTGAAATGTACACCTATTGATGAAGCCAAAGAAACCATTTCATGCAATGTGCATTGCACATTTCACACACTTCTAGATAAGTAGAAATCATTAATAGTTTGACGATGGATACTTACCGACTCTTATATCTATTACAGATGAAGTCTCGTCTTTAGCTTCCAAGCGCCATCGACAATGGACCTGATATACAAACAGACTTTATAAAGCACCCCAAGGTAAAACTTAAATGATGGATTGCACACAGAATGATGAATCAATAACCAGGTTTCCTCATAGGTAACGTACCTCAAAGTAAGAACCAAAAGGAACATCATGTGGCTGTTGCACAGTTTCAAAAACCTGAATGAAGAGAAGACAAGTATCATCAGACATGCTTTTCTTTTTTCATTTTACCTAAAAAACATTAGCAAATACTATATCCCACGGAAAACAAATTTTAATAAATCATTCCTACCAGCACTTTCTTATCTGGTGAGAGAACAACGTGCTGCCATTCTGTCACAGCAGTATCTGGTGGACACATAGGACTATTACAAATAGATCTGAACTTAATCTCTCTAACTTGACCATCATATTCGTCAGCAGTATGCCACGGCTCGATCTAAAAGATAACCAACAAACAACAATAAAGCATAGAGACAACAGAAACCGCAAAAAAAAAAACACATGTATGAAGAGTGAAGACTAATGTTCTAGATACCGATGCAAAACTTACATTAAGATTCTTATCCTTCCTTGCAGATCTATACTCATTAGTATAAGTGGAATCATCAGCCAACAAGACGTTCAGGACTTGCTCAGGTGTGCTGGCAAAAACATCCTGCATACAGGAGCATGATGCAAAAAATTCAGAACAATATTTTTTCGAACAACAATAGAACTAACAAAAAAAAAACGAATTTTACGTTGTAGATGCTGACAAGGACTTCTTCCTTGATGAAAGCCTGAAACTGTACAGGTACAGCTGCAGTATCTTCAGGAGCTTTAACTTGTACTTTACCACCTCCTTTAACAGAGCTACTATGAGCACGTAAAGCAGATTCTGCTCTCTCCTATATGGTAAGAAAGCCACCCAACAGATGTAACATGTTAAGATTTCAGGCAGTAACATCAAATTTAACTTCTTTATTAACCAGCAAATATTGAATACAGCATGCGGTGGAAGGAGTAACATATAACGTATAAATTTTATTTATAAAATGAAGAGAGACCTTCTTTTCAACTTCTAACATTGCATGGTAATTATTAACTGCACGCTGCAATGCTTTTAGTGTATGGTTCCTGTTCCAAAACGACGCAAATTTATACCTCACTCTACCTGAAATAAAGAAGGAATTCCACAGAGACATAAACATAACAAAGCACCACTACAGATGAAAAAACTCCAAAAGCTTTGTTCCTACAGACAAATGGGAAAATGTTCTTGCTGGCTTGTGCCGGTAAAACAGTCACTATCAAACAAGTGTTTGCTGAATATAAAGAAAGGCATGAACGATGACATAATCACAAATATCCAATAACAAACATAATTACTAACCATCAGGAGTCCCAAGAGGGGGAACACCATGTCCACCAGCACCCATCCGTAATATGATTGTTATAGCTGGGTTTATCAATGCGTGCTGACTTCTGCGAATCTGTAATCAACAATAAAATTTTTATGTATGGTTAGTCCGCTTATCAGTTTAATTCAACCGAAACTCGAGTGGTCAAGAAAAGAGTGGTACCTCATCTATATCTCCCAGAGGGACAACAACCTGCAAAATGTGATGAGGACGTTTTTACTTTTTAGCATTGGTTCAAAGAACTCAGAATGTAACTACTTATAGAAGCCCTGACCTTCATTTGCTTAGAGAAAACATTGGAGTGAAAACATATGTGCCATGCGGAAACATACATTCGGCCATGATACAGGAATGACCTCTCCAGAGCACATGAATAACTGTGCTCAACAACCTAGAGAAAATGGCACATACCTAGTCAGAGTAGTGAACGTGTAAAGGAAATCCCATCCTAGGCACAAAATTTATAAACTCTCATATGAGATTTACTACAATGATACATTTGGTACTAGTTAAGTTACCTCATCGGGTAGGAGATCAAATATCGTCTGCAGAGGCCCTGGCTTTAGATGTACAATTGTTGGGCCTTGCTGATCCAATGTGACTCTTCTTCTACAGGCTCCAGCATATCCAGTCACAGCCCTATCAATCAAATCCACAAAGTTATAAACCACAAAGGCTACTTGTTGTCAAGTGGTATATTCAGAATGTGTGGTTCCATTGAAAATGAAAAACTAGCCATGTAAGCATGATTAGGTAGGATAACAAAAATCACATTTAAAGTTATCCTGCTCATGTTGAATTGTCATGGACCAAGACAATTATCAATCTCTCTAAACAAGATAAACCCAGCTAATAGAAAGGTTGAAGTAGAACTGGCGGATTACCTAGGAGCATTCACGGGTAGTTTGATTGCATTAATGTTAAGGCATACCTGACAAACAAAATAAGATTAGCTTCTAAATACAGAATAGAAAGATTAAATTAAAACCCTTAAACAGATAAATATGCAAACGGAAACTAAGGAAAACAAACCTGCCCAGATGGGCTATCTAATGAGTGCCACACTGGACCCGTTTGACCTTCACGTTCAACGTTTATAGTTACTGAGCCAAGGACAGTACTTTTCCAAATGATATCCCAATCATGAATTGTTACATTGATCTGCCGTTACAAATATATATGGTAAATGTTAGAAAAAGTATCACATAAAGTCTAACAACTTTTAGGTGAAATAAGTTTCCTACATCA
>OVAQ01001723.1:0-16213 GCA_900406345.1 Erysimum cheiri
AAGATAAATTCTAATATTTATCTCTATATATATTTGTATTTTATGGAATATTTCCTAAAATCTTTTTATTCATAAGTCATAACAACCTTTGTTTAATTTAATTTGGTACATTTTTTTTGCCTGTGGATTTTTTTTTACTTCTTCTTTTTGACAGTATATAATAATATGCGATTATTTTTTGTACCCTCCAATTATTAAAATTGATTACCATAATATAAAGTTACTAATTTAGTGGTTTTTTTATTGTAGTTATGANATCAAAATTTCTAGTTTTATTTTCTAAAATTATTAGAAATTTTCTAAATTTACTATAAATATTCTTTTTAAAAAATCTGGAAACATTGAAACTTTGGAAGTTTCCTTAAATTCAGAAAAGTTTTCTNTATTGTAGTTATGAATTTATTTATAGTTTTGACAAGCGTTTAAGCAAAGGAACACTAATTTTTTATGTTTTTTTTCAGAATAATTGTCACTCATTATTAGGTACAAATATTTTCTTAAATATTAAAATTTCTTATTTTATTTTCTAAAATTATTATAAATTTTATGTTTTTGCCGGAATAGTTGTTTGGGGTTGATTCATTTTTTTGGTAGAAGTTCGGGGTTGATTCATTTTTTTTTTGGTAGAAGTTCGGGGTTGATTTATTATACACAACCATTTTTTAAAATATCAAAATTTCTAGTTTTATTTTTCTAAAATTATTAGAAATTTTCTAAATTTACTATAAATATTCTTTTTAAAAAATCTGGAAAGATTGAAACTTTGGAAGTTTCCTTAAATTCAGAAAAGTTTTCTAAATCAAATAATCTTCCCAAAAAAAACCATAATACATACAATCTAACACAAAACATAGGGGCAAAACGCATATTTTAAAGATATTATTATTCGATCTTAAATTTCGTAATCAAATTTATATCTTCTCTTTTTAAGCAAATGATGTGTTTAACCTTTTATCTACCTTACATGAGTTTGTATGCAAATCTCATGGTTTTAAATTTTTAATTAGAATTATCTAAAAGAGTTTGAAAAAATAAATTAATAATAAGCGAGTGTCTTCAACAAATTATAAAAAAAAAAGACAGAGAGCCAAAAAAAACCCTCTTAAACCCTTCATCAGTTTNTAAATCTCATGGTTTTAAATTTTTAATTAGAATTATCTAAAAGAGTTTGAAAAAAATAAATTAATAATAAGCGAGTGTCTTCAACAAATTATAAAAAAAAAAAAACAGAGAGCCAAAAAAAACCCTCTTAAACCCTTCATCAGTTTTCCCCTTTCTAATAATCCCTAAACGAACCTGGCCTTTTCTTAGATGAAATCCATTTTCCGTACCATTTCTAGCCGCCGTCACATCGGCCGCCGAACATACGCCGATACTGCGGAAGATGCCTACAAATTCGTAAGAGACAGAGGCCTCGACCACGCGGTGGAGAGAGAGAAGAATCTCAGACCACTTCTCAGCATCAAAGACCTCATCAGATCGGAGCCTGCCAAATCAGTTCCGATCTCAGTTATCACCACTCAGAAAGATTCCCTTCGAGTTCCCCTCCGTCCGATTGAGTTCATCCGAAGCTTCCCTTCCGTTTTCCAGGAGTTTCTCCCCGGAGGAATTGGTATCCATCCTCACATCAGTCTCACGCCGGAGATTCTCAACCTCGACGCCGATGAGCAATTGGTTTACGGAAGTGAGTCTTACAAGCAGGGATTAGCTGATAGGCTTTTGAAATTGCTAATGATTAATAGGATTAACAAAATTCCTTTGGAGATTCTCGATTTGTTGAAATGGGATTTAGGTTTGCCTCAGGATTATGTAGAAACTATGGTACCTGAGTTTCCTGATTATTTTAGAGTAATCAAATCGAAATCTCGAGGTTCTAGTGGCGAATTGGAACTTGTTTGTTGGAGCAATGAGCATGCTGTATCTGTATTGGAGAAGAAAGCTACAACAGTAGGAAAAGGAGAGTTTTCGAAAGGATCGCCGATTGCTTTTCCGATGAAGTTTTCAAATGGTTTTGTGGTGGATAGGAAGATGAAGAAATGGATCGATGAATGGCAAAAGCTACCGTATATTTCTCCTTACGATAACGCACTTCATTTGTCAGCTACAAGCGATGAGTCTGACAAGTGGGCAGCTGCTGTGCTGCACGAAATCATGAACCTTTTTGTGTCGAAGAAGGCTGAGAAAGATGCCATTTTGCATCTCGGTGAGTTTATGGGCTTAAGGTCGAGGTTTAAGAGGGTTCTCCATAACCAGCCTGGTATCTTTTACTTGTCAAGTAAGCTTAGAACTCACACTGTGGTTCTTAGAGATGCTTACAAGAGAGGGATGTTGATAGAGAGCAACCAATTGGTGACGAGCAGAAATCGCTACATGAAACTCATGAATACTGTTAAGAAAGATAACAAGGCAGTTTCTAGCAGCAAGAAAAAAGATAAGGAGAAGGTTGAAGGAGAAGTTGGTGACACTGATGCAAAGGCTGAGAATGATGACATGTCTGGTTCTGATGTCGAAGATATACGTGAAAAAGATTTTATTGATGATGACGAGGATGATGATGATGATGATGAAGTGGATCAAAACCAGAGTCTGAAGCGTGGTCGTAGAAATCCAAGTCCAAGAGCTGGTAGAAGGACCTTTGGGAACTCAGGTTCAAGGGAGAAGCCACAATCGAGGCGGAACAAGGTCAAATTAACGACTGAGAAGAGGAGTCGGATGTATTAAAGACTTAATTAATCAATCTTTGCTAGTGGCTGCATTTTCAGCGGGTCCGTTCCTTCTCCTTTGTAGTATCTCACTTTAGCTTATCTTTTTCCATTCTTACTTCTCAGGGAAGAAAAATTCACATGTTGTTAAAGAGTGATAATTCGGTGGTTATGCTCAGACCTGAAATTTGACTTTTTCCAAGGAGAATTAGCAGACTCGTGATATCAAGTTGTTATATTGCTAATGTGGAATATTAGAAGTACTGAATCTTAATCATTAACAATATCAAAGTAACGAGTAAACTCTTGCAGAGCTTCTTTTAGCTCTGTCCTGAATTAGATGGCTTGGAGAATTCGGGGCTTGGCGACATGGACAAGTTAAGAAGAGTTATGGCGAGAGCCGAGAGGAACCTGCATCAAATGAAGATTGGACAGCATATCACAATGTCAGAACTCAGAAACAGTCTTTTGTGGTAAATTAACACTGGATAAGATAGGGGCAACCCTGTTAAGCTGTTGTGCAAGAGAAGAAATATAAAATTTTCTTAGAGGTTCATCTGCAGAGACTTTTAGGTGTAAAACTTTTTCTCTCTATCCACTAACATTTTAGTGGCATTGGCCTACGTAATGTACCTTCTCTGCCAATTTTGCAGCTTCTAATTGAGACTTGACAGATGGGTTTCATCTTTTTCTGCATGTACAAGCTGTACCTCATCCATTCCCAATATGATATCTCATTTTTTTGGGAGTTTCTTTTCTTTTTCCTTTTTTTGACATCGTTTTTTGGGAGTTTCAGAACATCAAAAAAAGATGTCCCAATCTTTGAATTCTACTCTTCTTGTCACTATGTTATTCATCTGGTTCCAAGGTTGATCTGAGCTTTTTAAGCTCATGACACTTGGTTTACAATGATTGGATATCTAAACCGGTCGTTATTGATAGGGTATGATGACTCGGATTGGTTTTGACACGATTCTTCTAATTCCAAAGTCAAGACTTGAAGTGCCCGACAAAAAGGAGTCCTTTGTATGGGATACTATTAGCAATAGCATGCCCCAAAGTTTTTAGGGAAACATCTGTGCCTGTGTCGGGCTTTGAAATCATTGCGATTTAGAAAGATATTAAATGTATTGTACCCTTTCCTCATCATCGTTTCCTGACCCATCTTAAACGTTACTATTACACAAACACAATTTTCAAAATAAATATTTTTTTACAAAAACCACATTAAAAGGGGAATAAAGGACCATATAGGGCCATGGGCATGCGTTCAATGGTGTTTGGCTTAATATGGCCAAAAAAGGTTTACTATATTCCCCTTTCTCACCATTTCTGGCAAAATGCCATATCCTATATTCGTTTTTGTACTCATTATTTAAGAAATAGTTACTTACTATTAGTTATACTTTCAACGTCTAAAATGATTTAGCTTCCAAGATTTCAATAAAGCAAATTCACTAGAAAAAACGAAACAGCACAAAACAAAACATTAACAAACGAGTCAACTACTCATCACTAAACACAAAATACCAAATTGCCCTGCCCGCACATAACAACAATAAGTCGTCTCTCAAGTTTTGAGTTTTGACCCCACAATTATCCAAATGAATTACAAAACACCACCCAACTTCGCATCATTCCCATTACGATCATCCAACAACAACGACGACTCTTCATCTTTCCCAACTTTCCTCATCTCCAAACTCGTCAGCCTCATTGCTCTTACCGCTTCCCCTTCCCAATCCGTCTTCGCCAAAACCGCATACAATATTGATACCACGCAAGCCGCTTGAGCCGAAAGCAACCCAAACCACAACCCACTAAACCCAATTTTCAACCAAAACGCTAGTCCAACCGCAACAGGCGTCCCCACAAAATAAAACGACCCGAGATTCACGTGTGCCCCAACCGCAGGCCTACCTGTCCCTCTAAGAATCCCGCAACCCGTGGTTTGTGGACAATTTCCTAGCTCGCATAGCCCAACAATCGGCATCACAGAAGCAACCAACACCTTGAGTGGCTCGTAGCCAGTGAATAGTCCAGCCCAACGCTCTTTTAGGACCACTGTCCATGCTACATTAAGTGCTCCTACTACAAACGCACAAGCTAGAGCCACGTTGGCAGCTAGCCTCGCCTTGTACGGTCTACCTGCACCGAGCTCGTTCCCAACCTGAGAAAATTAATGAAACCAAATCTAAGAAAAAGTTATTGAAGCCAAACTTTTGTCACATGTAAAGGAAACAGAAAACGACAAGTGGTTCGATGAGGTTGAAGAGTGTCATGAGATGGGCAACAATAGAATAGACCACACTTGACTAGTCTCTTTTCAACCACTTTTTTTATTTATTTTATTTTTAGGTGTGTTAACGATCCAATCACATTCCACGGGGTGACCTATTAATGGAAGTTGATGCAGCATTTTCCCATTACATTGCACGTTTTTTATCCCCTCTTTTTCTTCTTTTTCCAAAAACCTTTTAAGAAAGTTAAAAAAAACAACAACTACGAAACAGAGAGCCTCCTAAGTCCTATGAACTTAGATATCATAATTTACAAGAACAATTTAAATCTTTCTTGGAAAAAACATTAGGAAACAGAGAAGCTTCTGAACCAATAATAAGGTCCTCGGAGAACCCATAACTTTTTAAAATACTTATGCCAATTACAAGACAAAGTTCACCAAATCTTTTTTAAGTTCCAAGACTTTTGTCTGTTTAGTCCTGACTTAATATACAGTACTTATTCATGCTCTCTCTCTCTCTCTAATTTGAATCAAATCCACCACAGAAAGAAAGAAAGAAAGCAGAGACTGGTGTTGAATTAAAAAAACGTTTCATCTACAAAGCCACTAGTTTGGACTCGGTCTTGATCACTTAATCAAATAAGTCAACAGTTTTTACTAAAATCTTGACCACTTAATCAACTAAGTCAACAGCTTTTTGACTAAAATTTTGACCATTAGTATATAAACAGAACATGGAGAGTAAAGACACGTACCCGAGCAGAGACGCAGCCAGCTAAAGCCATAGGGACAGTATACATAAGACTAGTAGTCTGAATCAAAATCCCAGTCGCAGCCACGGCAAGCTTAGGATTCTCCAAGTAACCACCCATCACAGTCACAATCTCATACCACCACCATTCCAAACATATCCCCAAACAACTCGGAACCGCCACTTTCATCAATGGTCCCAATCCTCCAACCAACTCCACCACAGACGTTGACTGAGCCACTGTAACCGTAGAGCCACCACCACCACTCGCTCTCTTCTGCAACCTCCCACTCACCCAAACATACCCAACCAAAAGTCCAACCATGATCAAATTCGTCACAACAGACGCAGTCGCCACACCAGGAACTCCCCATCGCTTCACCATCACAAGCCAATAATTTAACGGCACGTGAAACGCCACAGCTGCTAACGTACACCACATCATGGGTTTCGTCACACGCTGCGACCTTAGATAAACCCGTAACGGCTGGAGCAGAGTGTTGGTCAAAAGGTCAGGGAGCGCGTAGAGACAGTACTCAGCGGCTGTAGCGGTTATCTCCGGGTCTTGACCCATGAAAAGCATGATGGGTCCAAGGTTGATCCAGAGGAGGCTGATGGGCACAGAGGCAATTAAGAGAATCACGACCATACGGTGTAGAGAGAGCGTGAGGAGATCCCAGTTTTTGCTTCCGTAAGCTTGGCTACACACTGGCTCGAGACCCGAGGCGAGTCCTACCAAAACAGAGTAGCCTGTGATGTTGGTGAAACCGATTGAGAGAGCTCCTCCGGCGAGCTCGAGGCTACCGAGTCGGCCGAGGAAGAGAACAGACACGACGGCACGTACGTAGACTAGACAGTTCATTGCTGTGATTGGTAAAACCATAGCCCATAGCTCTTTTAGCTCCTCTATGACTTGAGGAAGAGTTGGGTGTTTATGGGAAGTGAAATCATCAGATTGGGTTTTGTCCGCCATTGAAACAGAGGAGAAGAAGAAGCTATGATATTTTAAACAAGAAGAAAGGAAGCCATTGGAAAGAAAAATTAGTAGCTTTACAGAGAAGAAACAGAGAAGAGGAGAGGAGGAAGACGTGAAAGAGAAGAGGTAGAAATGATAGTAAAGGAAAGAAAAAATATGAAAATAATATCTCAAAAAATAACGATCTGTTGGTTTGTCTCCTGAAAGTGAAAGGAGAAAAGCTGCAATAAATAGAGGAGAAAGAGTTACGAACAAAATAAATAAACAAATAAGAGATATTTTAGCATTATTTTAATATAATCATTTATCTTATGTCACTCTATATTTGTTTTCTTATAATTGTGTAGAATTGCTGGATAAAACCTCAATTTGAATATGAAAACTTTATTCAAAAAAAAACAAAAAATATTAAAAATATGTTTATTTTAAATATGTAAGATATATTAATGACAGAATTGAAATTGGTCTAAGATATTATTTAGGTTTTGCCATATATCGTTTGTATCTCTTATTAAGATGTAAACAATAAATGGCGTATATCTAATTATGAAGGGAAAATTTTTAATTTTATTTTGTATGGTTTAAGTTTCCACTTCTTGGCTTATTGTCTTCTTTCGGTTATTATTGGGTAATGGGGATACATATATCATTAATTAAAGTTTCTCTCAACAACAAAAATCACAACCTCTAGACATTTTGCTCGGTATCATAAGTTTTTATTTATTGTCTTTTCTTTTGGAATCTATTGAGCAATGAGGATAGTATCTACTTTTCACAACAGCAAAAAAACAATATCCCTAGACATTAATTTTCTCATGAATGTAATTATCAAATAGTAATTTTTTTTCAAAATCAATAATTTCAGAAGTTTCACTTTTCTGCCTTTTTCTCATACATCCATTCGGTAATGAGGATACATATGTCTATATCTCACAACGACAAAAATCATAATCTCTAGACAATGTCGTATTCGATGAAACTATAAAGATATCCAAATACTTTTGTTTGAGAGTTGAAGGACCAGGTCCGTGTGTTTTGTGTTCCTTCAACCTCACAACACAGGGATATGCTCACTAAAACCGTCTTAGTCATTGGTAACGAATCGACTTAAACTGAGGTTACTAAATTCGTTGAAAATTAATAACGATCATTATTCTTTTCTGAATGATATTGTTTTGATTAATCATGGTTACATATATACTCTTTCTATTTTTAAATGATAAATTTATAAAAAATTTACACATATTAAAAAAAAAATGCTTCAATATAAATACAATTTTTTTGCTTACACAATTAATTTGAAACTCACATAAAGAAACTAAAAAATTTACTTTTAAAAAGAAGAAAAAGTACCCATAAAATCCTGTTTTTAGAAACCAAAAGAATACTTATATTATTGGATGAATTTTTTTGACGGCATCTGAATGCATCAAACACTAAAAACTTTTTGTATTAAATAACCAATTCAAATAACAAACACCTATTTGAATGCAACAAACACACACAGTTATCAAAATCGATGTCCATTATTTTGGGAATTGAATTATTAGAAAGAATTAGTACAAGATAGTTAATATAGACAAAAAATAAAGATGTACGTAAATTATAAAAAAAAATAAAAAAAAAATAAAGATGTACTAGGTGTAGGATAAATCTATGCATATAAAATTAGTGTTATGAGTAAAGTTATTTTTGAGAATCTAAAATTTGTTTGTGTAAAAATAAAATATATAACCCATGTTTAGATCAAATTACTATGTACCAACTAAATATATAATCCGCTATTTCTTCATTATGCAAGATTTTTGAGATTTTTTATTTTGTTTATTTTTTTTTTGTGTGTAAAAATATGTTTCACCCGTGAAATATTATATCAATGGTATTAAATAAGTCAATTTCCTATAGTAATGATTATTCTGATAGTTTTTTTTAGAAAATTTAAATATGTAAATAGTAATCAGTTTTTTTTAATAGATGAATAAATTCAGATTTTTAAAATATTTTAGATCTAATAATGTTATAATCATTAAATATGTTATAAAAATGATTAAAATATATTTTAAAATTGAAATGTTGGATTTTTTTTAATTAATTGAAAAGAAATATTCTTTAATCATTCAATAGCAATTATGTGTAAATATCCATAAAAATGAGGGCAGTAAATTCATTAGTGTTTTGAATTCTCTAGCGACGACATATCAGCATTTTTCTTGAGAATGTTTTTCTATTAATATATAGGGGATGGAAGAAGGGAGGTTGTATGTGTGCCAGCCGCCTGACAAATAAATGAGGTTCCGTATAGAAAAGTTGACAAAATAAATGAGGTTTTTGGTTTATAATTTGTTTTTATTTTTAATTTTTGTTAGTTTTTCCAAAATCTTGAATGATAATATGTTAGTTTTTGGTTTTTATATATAGTTATTAAAAAGCGTTTTTAAGTTATCTATTTTAAAAACGTTTTATGTTTAATTTTTTTTTCAAAAAATGTCATGCGGATTTTGTTAGAAAAATCAAGAAATTTTAGTTTTTTGATTCTATAAATAAATAACCAAAATCTTTTAAAATCTGTTTTTTCTAATTTTTAGGAAATAAGTATATTTTATTAAAATCGTGAATGGGTAATTAATTGATTTTTACAAAATCAAAAACCAAAATCTGAATGCATCAAACACTAAAAACTTTTGTATTAAATGACCAATTCAAATACTCAAAATACCTATTCGAATGCAATAAACACATTTATGACAATTGATGTCCATTGTTTTGTGAAAACAAAAATGGATGGAAGAAGAGAGAGGTTGCATGTGTGCAGCCGCCTGACAAAATAAATGAGCTTCTGTACAGAAAATTTGACATTAAGATGGGATAAATCATACTCCGTATTAATGTTTTACAAGTTGTCGGATGCCTAAAAAAGGACTCGATCGAGACATTTTTTTTTTCTTACAAGATGTTGGTTTTCAAAGCAAAATTTCTTATTTTAGTCACGACAGGAAGAGTTTTTCGAAGCTTTGATTTGTTTTTTTTGTTATGTTTCTACAAGCTTGTGGACGTGGCTAAAACCTATATGGAGTGGGAAGAGAAGTGTATAATATTATTGATTCTCCTAAACAAATCTTTTAATGATTAGGCTGAATGTGAATTTGAGACATTCACTCGTAGAATCCTCTGTCCAAGTGTTTGCCGATAAAATTTATTCATATGATCTTCAATAGTTTCCAGGGCCAGTTCCACAACTATAACTAAAAGATTATATAGATCATGTTCAATATATTTATGGAACTGGATTACTAGCTTATGTTGGGCATTACTAGAGTAGTATTTCGTACTAGATCATTGTTAGTGGCTGCTAGAAAAATAGACTCGCAAATCTTTTATATTCAAGTATTCTTGTTTTTGTACTAGACTACTAGAGTTTTTACCTAAAAATTGTATGTATTCCTTGACTAATTCATTTTTTTTTTTTGGTTTAAAATACCATGATATAAAAACTTGATCGCAAGTTCAATACTTGCATGCATAGCTATTTTAAAAGAGTGCAATTGGTATATTCGCACATTTTTAAATATATTAGTTGAGTTTAACTATCAAAATTATTTTGTTTAAAATTTGAACTAAACCTTTAAACAATGCGATACGACGCTCAAAACATGCCTCATAAGTCATAAGTCATAAGTCATAAGTCATCACAAGTCACCAGTCACCACCAACTAAATTTGAAGTTAATCCATTAAAAAGTTTCTTTGGATTAATAAAAGACAAATAATGCACGTACGGCTACCCATAACCCCAGTAGAAGATAGTGACTGGTCCAATAATACGACACGATCAATCTATTTCTTAAAACATCACTAACACATAATTAATATGTAATTATTCTGGCTTTTATAGGCATTTGTATATTTCCGCTTGTCGATATTTAAAAAATTGACCAAAGCATGTGTCTTCCGAATCAACATAAATTATATCGTTAGTGTCTCGGACGTCATAACCAAAGAGGTTGTTGTTGCCTCGTGGCCAATTCCAAGGGGCTAAAGTTCAACAATTTTACTGACACTCGTGTCAATATTATAATCCTTCTATCGATCAAGGAAATTTTGTAAGTGTTCTTGGCCTCCTATTATCATATATATAGCCATATAGGAGTAGATGTTTTCACCAAAATTTTAATTAAATAAAATAGTGTAGGTGTAGTAAGAAATAATAATTGACTTTTGTGTAGGGAAGAATATTGGATAGGGAGAAGGAAAACTGAAATTGGTCGTGTGAGTGTAATGTAGATTGTATTACATAATCACATAAAGTTTCTACAACTATATAATATATAGTTTATGTGTGGTTAATATGCGATTATCGAGTATTCCTTAAGACGGGCATATATTTAATTTAACTAAATGGCAGACAACACATTCCTTTTGTTTAAAGCTATGCGTTTTATGAAAGTAGATTCCTACATTTTGTACAACCTTATTCTTCTAATCTCTAATATTCCTCATTTCTCAAAGATTAACTAAACTATTTTTCATGAAAAAAAAAAAAAAATGCTATGAATCTCCTTTTAGTTATGCTTTGTATGATATTATATGGCTCTAAAGCAATGACGAATTAGTGTAGTAAACGTATAGCCACCATAATGAATTTTATTCCCGTCTGAAATTCCATGGACGACTGTATTACGCGAGACGCATATACATACACAGAGCCGTAGGTGAATAGAAGCAGAGGAAGCAAGGGATGCGGCCCTTGTTATCTTTAAAAACATTTCGGCCCTCAAAACAATAAGTTTGTCTTTAGTATAGTGGCTTTGTTAGGTTTCCTCTCCAGCGAGTGAACCTGAGTTCGACTGTTCGAGTCTCAGTTAGTGCTATTTTTTTTTTTCTCGCATGTGGCCTTCAAAATTGTTGCTACGGCTCTGCATATACAACAAGATAAATAGAGAATAAGTTTCATGTAGTTATTATAACGTGGATCAAAAACAGAGAAAAGGGATTCCAGTGATTTCAAATGTAAATAGCTTGGCTCTGATATTCAACAAAACGAAAAGAATACACACAGAAGTTGAATGTTACTTTGTGCGAGATGTTTATATTCATTCAATAGTGATTGAAACTACACATGTGTCAGCCACTAGGCAGCTAAGTAAAGAAATTTGGAAAAAGTTTGATTTATTTATTTTCAACCTAAACATTTAACACTTAAATCCTCTAATTTTAAGACTATTATGATATACAGTTCTCTTCTATACAGTTCATGTATATATCTCGAGTTTGAACATAGGTGGTATATCTAATGATGAGTTTTTTTTTTTTTTTTTTTTTTTTTGCCAACCACGAATTAATAGTAAAAAACTCCTTGTATGCTAAATAGACATATGTAAATCTTTAGTATAAACAGAAATATATAATTTATTAAGACATAAACGAGAACGAAACTAAACTTCATGATCAAGTATATCAGTGGTACTCCGACCAAAAAAAAAAGTATATCAGTATTCAGTGGTATAGTTGAAAACATTTAAAATATTTTTTGGTACCAGGAGAATATCGATCATATGAGTTACTAAAAATTTCCAAGAATTAATAACATAATGGGACCCTAAAATAATATAAGAATTGAACGATCGCATTCAGCTCCATTATGAAAAAAGGTAAATGCTAAGCTAGTTAGGTAAGGAATATAATATATATGGGATTATTGGCACACTTTAAAGAGTTAATATCGAGTATCGCACATAAATTCGATTAAAGAAAACGACAAACTTCGTACTCGTCGACACCTCCCTATTTAAAATTCGCTTATAGTTATAAACTTATAAAACGAGTGAGACAAAAAAAATAAATAAATAAATTTCAAACGAGTCATAAGGCCAACTCCTTTGGATTTAGTACTATATCCGTAATTAATTAAATTTTTAATGTAAGCATACAATTTGACTATCCCTATATATTAATAGGGAAGCATTTTTACTAAAAATGCTGATGTGTCGTCGCTAGAGAGTTTGACATTAATTATAAAAGTAAAACACTAGCATGCTCACACTCTCCTCTCACCTATTAAATTTATTTAAGGAAATATTGAATTTTCTCTTCCCTCTAATTTTGTTAACAAAGTTATTTCCCTTTAAATAACTTTTTAAGAATCAACGGGTCACTATGTCTTTGATTCATTTAATATATTTTATAGATCAATTAAAGTTTTATATTTACGTTACAAGCAAACTTTCAAATCGTAAATTTTAAAATTTATAAATTTAATATTTGTCTCGCGGTGTACCGCGGGTTAAGACCTAGTTAGTAGTATTTTCTAAACCACTTCGACTCAAACAATACTATAACTATTATCGAATTTACAGCGAAATTCATTTTATTGATAAATCATGTTGACAAACAAAACAAATCATGTTTTAAATCTTATTTTACCGTGTTTTTCTTTAACATTCTTTCCCTCGATTTACTTATTAAAAAATGAGAAGATGAAGTTGGACCGAGTCCAAACAAAGCACAGAAGAAGCATAAATATGTGCTATGTGATGTGTAGAGGGTAATACGTAGCCCTTTTAATATGATAGTGGGCTTTAATTGTTTCCATTAAGTAATACAGGCCCATTAAATAGTTTTATCTTTCCACTCTCCATTTCTTTTTGTAATCTCTTTTCCCTTTTCCCACTTAGAAAAAGCCCAAAAATGTCCAGAGTAACTGTTTACCTTTCTATTTGATATATGAACGAAGATAATCGTTCATATCTTCGTTATTTGATGAAAAGCTTATATTATTTCAACTTATTATTTCAGCTTCTTCTTTTTTTCTATCGAATTATTAGACGTAAAATGAATGGTAAAGTAGGAAAAAGATAATCGTGGGAGATAAATCGAGGAAAGATATTTGAAAAGTGAAATGTCTACTGAAAATATTTCTTTTTAGAAATTTAGTTTCTTTCTGGCTTGAAAAAAACGGTCGAAAGACTCAGAAGTCAGAAGAATGCAATATGTCTGAGAAGGCTTAAAATGGAAAATATCAATTTTGGTAGGGGTAATTTGGAGAATGAAATGATCATGAGGAGCTTTCAATTTCAACATAGAGGAGACAAATATTTTAGGGATTTTTTGGTGAATGGCCTAAGAGAACAGCCACAAGACATGTTCACATTAATGTAAAGTAGTCTTATTTGGGTTTGGGTCTCTTTGGAGAATCTGATGGGCAGTTAGGTACTTTTGACTACGACATTTTCTTCTCTTTTTGACATGAACAAAATTAAAATGGGAGCCAATAATTGTATCCATTGCCGTATTGTGTTTACTGATTTCTTTAGAACTTTTCGAATCCACTTCTTTTACTTTTCAAATATGAAAAGTCACTAGTCAGTTTCTTATAAAGTGTTTCTCTGCATCTCCATTTTTTTCTTGATCAAGTAGTTGTTCTGACATATTCCCAAAGAAAAAAAACAATTCTTACACTTTTTGATTTTTTTTTTTTTTTTTTTTTTGGAAAAAAAAANTTTTTTTGGACAAAAACACTTTTTGATTATATACCAGATAAATTCCTTTCATGATATATGATGTCATGATGTATAAAAGGTACGTAAACTTTTTTATCTCAAACTTTCCAATTTGTACCACTTTGATAACTTTCACTAAATGATGTAAAGATCATATAAAATACTATGGTAATATTTGAACTTACAATTGATATTGCGTATGAATGAAACATTGCAAAGAGAAGTTAAGGACTGGACAATTTAATAATTGGAATGGAATTATATATTTAGAGAGATTTTAAAATGTTTAGAGAGAAAACAGTTTTAAGAAAAATCAAATGGACAATCACTTGATCGGTGGTAAAATGGATTTCCGTTTGTGATTTAATTATGTAATAATCTTATTGCAAGACGACTCTTTATACTAACACATATTTTCGAACAGAAGTATGACATGTACTAATAATTATTTTTTTTCAATAAATTTGAACATCATCACCGGAAAATAATCTTTTTAGCCATTCAAAAAATATAAAAACAGTCTATCATTTAAAATCATTCATTCAAATTTTAATTCATTGCAATTTTTTTTCTATCTCAGACTTATGTTTATTCTGCCTTTTTAACGTGTTTGATAGCTTCATTTACATCGGCATCATTTAAGATTTTATATCAGACATGGAAAGAGACCGTATACTAAATTTGGCCTGGAGCTAGGAAAACTTTGTTAAACGGACAAAATGATAGTATTTTTTTTTGTTCCGTATACTAACTTGGTATCTTTTTCTTCCGCTTTATTTTTATAAGATATTGTAGTCATATTTTAATGTTTCATGTTGTTTGATGTGTTACATTTTCGATGTAAGAATTTACATCATTTTATTGTATATCTCTACCATTTTTCATCATTTATTTTAGGATTGAGCTTAAAACATGGGTAATTCATTCACTTTGAAATGTTTATTAGTCCCTACTTATTCAACAAAAACATTGTATAAAATGAAACAAAATAAGTTTTTTTCTAGTATTATTTGTGTTTAAGAAAATAGAATTATTCAACTCTTATTAATCCACTATGTTTCATTCGTTGCTTTAAACTACTAGTAGTAGTAACTACATTTATCGTTACAGACAGGGCACAAGCAAGGGTATTTTACCCGACTGCTCCAATTCCGACACAAACGAGGAAAATGGTCCACACGTGATCTTTACTTTGGAAACTGTACAATTCAGTTCATAGTTTCGAACTGAACTTTTGTTGTCTGGCATCATAAACTGTAAATGGAGTATAAATTTTCGTAGTAGTGGAGAAACGAAAGAAACAGTGAATCATAAATTTTTAACTTATCCATTTAATTTGCACGTAGATATGACTCAGAACTCACAATGAGTCAATGACTATTAGTTGTAATATCTGCAACTTTAATATCACTTGAAATCAGTGCCTTTATCACATTTATTTCTCCTCGTTTCTGAGTATCGTTTCGGGATTCGCCGTAGAAAGGTCGACGACTTTATTTTCATTAAGTAGGTCAATAACTTTCTTAATCTTGATAAGGTTTTGGATAAGTTTTTCAACTTTTATTGACTATTTGCATATCTTATTAACCACATAATTCAATGTTTTTCCACATTCTTTAGTCATTGTTTTAACTGATTCTATCCTATTTTCCCTACTACTCTCCATCTGAATGACATTTTATCTATTTTACAGAAATTATTACCAGTAACTTTTTTTAACGTATATTCAAAAATATCAATTGTTTTACCACAAGTTTATCAAGTAAGACTTTTTAAGTTTTTCTCTATGTAATAAAATTAAGATACTAAAACTTTTGCTAACAGATTAGAATAAGTTTAGAACTTGCATCAAATCTATATGAAAACGACATATTTGTCAAACTAATACAAATCTATATATATAATAGGAGAGTTTTCTCTCCTCTTAGGGTGTCCACATAGGCGACACATCAGCGTACACGTCATCATAAATTTTAATATGTATAAAATGCCACTAAAAAGATTTGAACCCCTTACCTTAAGCATTTAAAGAATGCATCCCAAACCA
>OVAQ01001725.1:0-16203 GCA_900406345.1 Erysimum cheiri
GATCGGTTTTTCGGATTTCGGATTTTATGCCCACGGCTAGGTGATACAACAAAAGTCAACAAATAAAATGAAAATACATTTATTCAACATCTAGATGAAAATTAATTAATTACTTAAATAATATTTTAGAATTCTACGAGCGAATTTATGATAATTGTAGGAGTGTGGTTTAGCACCACCCGATTAACTTGGATTGAACCGATAATCCGTCAATCATACCACGAGCTCTCTTGTTAATGGGGCCAAGCCCAATCCTGTAAACCAATGTCAACCAGCTCGGAATCGAGTTGAATCAAGGATTAAGAGAGATATTTCAAAGATTCTACCAATATCTTTTGGTAAGATTTCGGCTATAACTTAAGGAAAACAACAAGATATTCGAGGGAGGAGATTTAGGAAAGAAGATTCACGAATCTAGGGCTTCACGACCCGTGACCTAACTATAAAATGAGAGCTCAACCTCCGCACAAATGATCCACAATTTGACACTCAAGAACCCTAAATTCGATATTTGCTTAAGTCTTACTTGTTCTTCAAGTTCACTTGTAACATTCGAGTTCACTTAAAATTCGATAAAGAAATCTGCTTTCTTCTTTGTTATTTGCATTTCCGGTTTAGTTTTGAGTATTTTACACCCACAATAATTTTAAGTTTTTTTAAATGGTAATGAATTAAAATAAATTTTAAGCCTTCTAGGAAATCAAAATCTTAGAAATTTGAATGAATGATACAACAAATGTTAAAAACTTTACATGTATTCAACATCTAGATGATAAATCCTTTACTACTTGACATATTTTGAAAAGTTCCCAATTGAAATATTTAAAGATAATTTAAGCTTTTTTTAAAAAAACATAATAATGAACTAAAAATGATTATAAGGTTTTAGCTTTTTAGAAAATTTAAATTTTAAAAACTTGAATGAGTGATCAATATATGTCAAAATTACATTTATTCAACATGAGTTGAAAACTCATATAGTTATATTAGTTAATTCAACATCTAGATTAAAACATATTAGTTAATTAACATATTTTTACAAAAATTCTATTGAAGCAGTTAATGATAATTTTAGTTTATTTTAAAACAAAATTGGAATGGTAATAAATTAAAAATGAGTTTGTAAGGTTTTAGCCATTTAGGACATAAAAACTTAGAAATTTGAATAAGTGAAGGAAACAGAAAACATGATGGAAACATGATTCCACATATGCACCTGAAGAGCTCTGTTTGGTGGCCTTTGGTAAACCATCTCTGCTTCTCTTATAAACTGAAGGTGGTTTAGTATCCTTATCCTTACTTTTGGGATTAGGAGGAGGTCTTTTGGATTTCTCATCAATCTGAAGCAATGGTTTCTCATTTATAGTAGCTGAACGAGAAAGGCATAATAGAGAGTACTCTCCAGATCTATATAGTGTCAAATTCCATTGCTTTCTCACTGGATGCAATTGAGGGTCAGCACCTTCGTGAGCCTTGAGACAACGAAGGTCAGAAATTAGAATAAATCTGCCTTTGTTCAAAATCTAGATGAAAATTCATCAATAACTTAACAATTTAAACAATTTTACATTAAAACATCTAATGATAATTTATAATATATTATATTAGTCTATTTCCGAAACAACTCTTAAGCTTCTTAATAATGTTAGTGATTTTCCTATTAGTGTATTGATGCATTATGTTTAGTCTTATAGAAAGCTGATTTTAAACTATAATATTAGTCTTACCGATTGGATATTATTCTTCCTTAGCTACGATATATAATTTCTGTAAATTTTGAGTTTATCCGATATCCGAAAATTATGTGATAAACCAATTTCAAGCGCATCTAATATGTATTCAATATCCCAATATATCCATCTTCTCTTAAAGCAGAATGTTATTTTTTTCATGCATGTATAACTTGTAAAGCAATATTAATTCAACCATAAGTATTCCACGTATGTTAGTGTTGGGAAAAAATGAGCGCCAATTCTTATTACCGACTGCTCTAATGCAATATTGATTCAACCATAAGTATTTCACGTACGTTAGTGTTTTGACAAAATGAGCGTTAATTTTTATTACCGACTGCTCTAAAGCAATATTGATTCAACCATAAGTATTCCACGTACGTTAGTGTTTGGGAAAAAATGAACGTCATTTCTTCTTTCTTTTTTTGAACAAAAATGAGCGTCAATTCTTATTACCGACTGCTCTAAAGCAAATATTGTTTCAATCATAAATATTCCACATACATTAGTGTTGGGAAAAAACGAGCGTTAATTCTTATTACCGACTGCTTTAAAACAATATTGAATCAACCATAAGTATTCAACGTACGTTAATGTTATGAAAAATAAATGTCAATTCTTATTACCGACTGCTCGATCTAATATGTGTTTGACAATCCGCTTATTCATGCATCTCCTCCATGACATTCAGTAGTTTAGAAATAAAAATTTTAACATACCACAATAACAAATCATAAAATTAAAAGAAACAAAAGATTATATGGATCACAAGTTCATCCTAGTTTCTAACTTTAAAACTTTCATTATCATTTACCTAATTTGTCTATTTTGCTATATTACAAATTAACCATAGAGTTAAAAATGTCAAAATATCATAAATCAATATAACTTTTTCGTATAAACATGATTTATCAAGCGTTAAAACTCTTAAAATGTAGATTTATTGAAAAAGAGCAAAAAAGTTTATAATTTTAAAATTCAAAATACAATATTGTTCCATGCTAATCATCTAATATATATTTTGTATTGTAAATCAAGTTATTCAATTATTATCACTATTACTATTATTGTAATTTTCATTAAATACAATACAATGTTTTATATATTTCTATATTTTTTTTTTTTTTTTTGACGGCAATATTTCTATATTAAACAAATAATTTATGTAACAAAAACGGTTATATCTTTTTTATGGATAATATAGTTGAACATTTGTTACTTATGAATAAATTTTAATATAGTTAAAAAGTTACTAATCTATAATTTTAAAACATTTACCTAATTTGTAATTAAGTCTTTGCTACATCACAAAACTAAAATAGTTAACAATATCAATATATGAGTCTACCTCTTTATTTTATTTTTTGGTAAGGTGAGTCTACCTCTTTATTATATAATCAACATAATTTAGTAATTTACCAATCCAAATTTAATATATTAATATTTTTGAAAATGAATTATCGGAAAGAAAAGTTCCTTAATTAGGATAAAAACTAAAAAGTGGAAACATAATTGAATAATTAGATACAATTAAGACTAAAAAAAATAATAATTTAAAAGAACACGTTTGCAGAGAGAGAGAAAAAAAAAAAAAAAAGACAGAAAACAAAGGAAACCCAATAAGCAGCGATCGAAGCTTTAACTCAGAAGAGCGAAAAGCTCAGACATTCAAATCCGACGGCAATACAAGAAAAGCCACACCCAAGAGAATCCAAGATTTTTGGGTTTTCATATAATCGAAGACACGAACTAAGGAAGATTCATTTAAGGTTTGTGGTCGGAAGTTACTTCTTCTGTGTCTTCGTTGTTATTGTCTGAAAATTCTGGTCAAATCATTTGCTTGAGTTAGGTCTCGAATCAATTATTTAACACTTGTTTTTTCTGCTTATAAGCTTGTGTCTCGCTTCTCATTGTCTTGTTTTCTCTTTATCCAATTCGAATTTCATCTTTTTGATACCCAATTCGTTGTTTTTTTGCTCTGTTCCCAAAGCTTGGATCTTTTCAAACCTCACTGATCTCGAATTAAATTTCGAAAATTTTAGAGTTTTTTGGTTTTAAATTGAGATTGACAATGTTGGGTCTTTCCTTGCTGGTGCAGTTTCGTTGAAGTTGGCGTGAGGCTTCGTTGCGTTGTTTCTTCTTAGAGAGGGTATGATTTGGTGACTCCAAAGTTAGGGTTTTTAATACTGAATCAGAAGGTGTGAAATTTGAGGGCTTTTGTGTGAGTTGGTCTGTGGATATGATCTTTTAGGGTTTTGGTTCTGAAGGAAGAATGAGATTTGGCTTTGCATTGTATGGATTTGATATTTGCTAATTCTGGGTTGTTTGCTAAAAAGGGGAAGTTCTTCAGATACATAAATCAATTTGCATTTGAAGGAGTTTAGATTTGTTTGAGAGAGTGCGTCTGTGTGCACTCTCCCACTGTTCATCTGGTTTTGTTGTAGAAGGAAAATAACTTAAGAATTCGGATTTTGTTTGTGAGAGTAATCATGCAACGTTCTCAAGATCAGAGGACTAATTTGGGTGAATTGAAAGGGCATATTGTGAAGAAGATTGGGGTCGAAAGATCGAGAAGGTATTTTTATTATCTAGGAAGGTTTCTGAGTCAGAAGCTTACTAAGAGTGAGTTTGATAAGACGTGTTTTAGGTTGTTAGGGAGGGAGAATCTCTCTCTACACAACCAGTTGATTCGTTCGATCTTGAGAAATGCGACTGTTGCAAAGTCCCCTCCGCCAGTTCAGGAAGCTGGTTATTCTACTAAACCTTTGGCGAATGCTTTTCAGAGTAGAGGAGATGGTCCTGAACAAAGTGGATCTTTAATCCCTAACCATAATCAGAATGATGCTGTTTGGTCCAACGGGGTTTTGCCTATCTCTCCACGGAAAGTTAGGTCTGGGATGCGTGACAGGAAGAGTAGAGATAGGCCTAGTCCACTAGGTTCAAACGGGAAGGTCGAACATATGTTACATCAGCCAATAGGTAGAGAAGACAATAGAGGTAGTGTTGGTATGGAGAACGGGGATTTGGGTCAATATGATTATCAAAGATCAGGCAGATATGGTCCTGATGAAAGAGACGGTGAATTTCTTCGTCCTGTGGAAAAACCGAGAATACCAAATAAGGAAAAGGTTGCAATTGCATCTATGAGAGATGATGGAAATCAAGAAGAGCAGGCTAGGCTAAATCTATCAAGGAGTCCTCTGATTGCACCTCTAGGGATTCCATTTTGTTCAGCTAGTGTTGGTGGGTCCCGTAGGACGGTTCCTGTTTCAACCAGCGCTGATCTAAGTAGTTGTTATGACAGTGGTGGACTACCAGATCCAGAGATGCTGAGGAAAAGGATGGAGAACATTGCAGTTGCACAGGGTCTTGGAGGGGTTTCGATGGAGTGTGCTAAGACGTTGAATAACATGTTGGACGTGTATTTGAAGAAGCTGATCAGATCGTGCACTGATTTGGTTGGAGCCCGGTCCACAAATGGAGATCCCCGGAAACAATCTTCAGACAAGCAGCACAGTCAAAACAAGATTGTAAATGGGTTGTGGCCTAGTAACAGTTTGCAAATACCAACTCCCAATGGACCTTCTGACATAACACAAGATCAACATTCTGTGTCTCTGCTTGATTTTAGAACTGCCATGGAGTTAAATCCACACCAGCTTGGCGAAGACTGGCCAACTCTCCTAGAGAGAATTTCCATGCGATCTTTCGAGGAAAAAGACTTTGAGGTGTGAAAGAAATCTTCGGCATGCATGTTGATGTTACATACTGTCTGATTCAGCCTGCTCTCGTCCAAAAGGGGACAACAGATTTTGAATGCAAAAAGATTTACTGTAGTTCCATGATGGACCGGAAAGAGATGAAGTTATGACTTCTGAGCTGAAAAGCACATCATTATGATCCTGCAGCAGCAGACTCAGAGCAGGTTAGTAGATTACTAAAATGCAACTAATCCCAAAGAACCGTATAAAGATACGTGTTGTTGGTTGCCATGTTGTAAGATTAGCAGTAATTGGCAATCTCAAAGAGTTTCGAGCTTTGTGTGTAAACCCGAGGCAAATAAGGGAATTGGGGAGATAGTTTTGGCAGAGATACAGTGCTTTTAAGGTACAATGTCCATCATGTAATAGCTGCAGTTTGCTCTGTATGTAACGTAGTCTTTAGCATTGTTTAGAATTCATATCTTAATAACAAATTTGACATCCGTTTTTGATTCCTCATTTCAATGGAAATTTTATTTTTGTCAAAATCCACAATGAATTGCCCCGTTCCTTGCTTTCGACTGGTGAATCATGAATGTGTCATGTCTATTATTATTGTGCCTTAGAAGTATATAGGCTATATACTTTACCTGGAGTTGATACTTCGTATATGGAAAGTAAGTATTGAGAGAAATGATAAATCTTTATTCAAGAAGTTGTGGCTATAAAGGGAAGATCTCTTATGTTGGAGCTGTAGCTTATTAATTCTGCTTTCAGCTTCTCGTCCGAGCCAAGCATTTAATGTTGTTGTCTCTTGTTGAAACCGGTTGTAATCTTTTCCTTTACATGTTGATGGTGCTTACTTGGGTAAGAAAGAATTGTATCACGTTTTTTTTTTCTAGTCGAAAGATAATTACAGTATACAAACTTGTGTTGTGTTATATATGCCACGAGGTTAAGGGCTACGTTGTTAGTTAGAACATTTTTGTCTTATAAGTCAATGTTAAAAGGTATCAACGGTGAAGAACTTAGCGAATGAGCTTCACAGGAGTCATTGTTTGACAAGTCTCAGTCGTTGGAAATTTTGTTGCTGCAATGCATGTTTGACTGATGAAGCGGGCAATGTTTCTGGTGAGTTCTTCTTGAACCTCTTTACATCTGTTGTATCTCTGTACTTGTGTAACCACGAAAAAGCTTCTCAACTTGCTTAAATTGCGATTATATACCGTTTTTGGACTTTTCTTATCTACAGGGAAGACAATTCTTGTTGTTTAAAGAGTTATTACACAAGTTGTTTTGATCGTCTCTTTCAGATTGGTTGAGAATATGTTTTGTGACAGCATATGACTATGAGGTTACCTTAGTTTGTGGTTCTTAGACATGATACTGGCATGCTCAACACATCTGAGGCGTTTTACTGTACAACACTTGTTGTACAAATCTTCTTGCTTTCAATAAATTTCTAGAGATTTTCATGCAATAAACTTTGCTCTTTCTTCAGATGAACTGTTCTCTACTATTCCTGCTTTTGGCTTTACAGAATTCAAACGGGAAACAGGCGAAAAGGAAAAACTAATCAGTATTTCGCTTTTGAGAAGGAGGAAGATAAATCAGAAAAATGGAGCATGATACATGTGCTTACAGTGTAATCTTCCAACTTCATCTTCTTTTTCCATACTCTTCCTTAGATAGAATCACATAGATCAAAACATCATGAGTAAAGGGAAAAATAAATGGATTTGATACTTGTTCTTTCTCTTTCTGTCATTTAGGACATTATTTAGAATTTCTATTTCCGTGCTTCCTTTTTCTAGAATGTTTACTTGTACCTTTTACTAAAATAAGGGTTAGGTTTCATTTGTGAGACTTATCCAAGCTATAAAGAGTGATTTGGTGCTTTTGGAGGTTTTGTCACTTTGGACTGAGGGAGAAAACATTGTTCTCTTGGTTGTTCTCCAAATTCTATTCTTGTCACTTTGATTCCGTTTTAGTGAAGAGAGTGTTGGGTTTCATTTCTTGTGTTCGTGACTCTTTAACTCTAAGAGCATTCCAAAATTTCAGCTATTTCATCTCTTGTATCACTGAACCTGTTTCATTAATAAGCTTGATTTAACTTTTGTAGTTATGGAATAATCTAATGATAGGAGACAGGGCTGAAAGATGCTGCATTTGGTATTTCCTAATAAGACTCATAGCCTGAGGGTGTCACCGGATAAATGTTCGTTTTCAGGCATTTTGATAACACTTCTATTCTTGAGTGAGCTACTACTAGTTCCTATGCCATGATCAGTCAAACGAGAAGACATCATGTAAATATAGAGAGTAATGTGGTTATAAAAAATTTCTCAAGACCTGCCAAATGTGGTAGGTAATAGATGGACCTCATATGGGATGTTGCTAATCTCTTTTATCTTTGTCTTTGAAGAAGTAAAACCTGTGTGACTGTGTCCATGATAGGTTCTTGCTAATGGAGGGGCAAGTTTTTGGTTTAATACAATTATTCATAGATTCATATGAGTTTGATATCTTGTTTGATCCTATATAGCTCTGGTGAAATCTGCAGAAGCATTACAAGGATCAAACAAGATATCGAAATCCCAAATTATAACAACGAAAATGATCTTGACCGGTAAGAGATCCAAAGAGAGAATTCTTGATGTTTCAATCCAAGTGGAAACTCTTTGTTACTGATTTTGGAACTTACCGTCATGCTCATAGCATTCCCGATATCTATTTAGACTTGTAACAAGTCACAACATCATACCAGAAACATCTCTAACTACTATATTGCATATAAGATCATCATTAACGCAGGTTCTAAAGAATAAAACCTTACAAAAAAAAAATTTGCTGAAATCGGTTCTTCATTGCCACGTGTCAGAAAACTAGTCGTTGGAATTTTGTTGAGAAGGGTAAAAAATCTGGCTAAACCCTGTCTCTCTCTCTCTCTCGATACACGATTTCATCTCCACTACCAAAAACCAGTGTCTCTGATTTCAGAACTAACCAAACCTCTTCTTCTTCAATTTCACAGCTTCACCTGTCGCCGTCTTTACGTCTCCGGTCCTGTAGCTCCTCACAGTCGGTCCTCACGCCGTCTATTCCTCCGTCCCTAGGGTATGAACAAATCTTCTTTCTCGATCTGTAATCTTATTAGGCTTAGTATAGCTTCTGCGGAACTTAATTGTTGAGAATCCAAAATTGGTCTTTTGTGATTATTTCTTAAGCTGTTGTTGTTTATCTTGCTACTACATTGATTAATGGTAGTCAACTGTAACATGATTGAAGTGGCTGTAGATGATCAAGTTTGATGCCAATGACAATAGTGTTTACAATTCTGATATTGGCCTTTCACGCTATAATGGTTTTTGTGTAAACCTTGGAAACAGATTTCAGCAAGTGCAAGATAGATGAGAGGATCTATGGCGTCTTTTTTCAATGATACTTTTGAGCAACGGTTTGAGCAGCAGTTTGAGCAACATTTTGATCAAAAATTCAATCAAACATTTGAGAATATGTTCCCAGATTATGGTGATCATCAAGATGGAAGTGAGTCAAAGAGGAAAAGAGTCTTTATCGAAAGAAATTTCGAAGAAGGCCATACACGTTTATGGAGTGACTATTTTGGTGAAGCTCCAACATACACTGATAATGTATTCCGACGACGGTTTAGAATGAACAAGCCACTCTTCTTGCATATCGTTGATCGCCTCTCTAATGAAGTTCCTTTTTTTCGACAAAGGGAAGATGCTACCGGAAGGCAAGGTTTATCTCCACTTCAAAAATGTACTGCTGGATTTCGTCTTTTGGCTTATGGTGGCGGGACTGATACGTTTGATGAATACCTCCCTCTCGGTGATAGTACTGCTCGATCATGTTTGGAAAATTTTGTCGAAGGAGTAATTACTTTGTTTGGTAATGAGTATCTAAGAAGACCCACACCGGAGGATCTTCAACGACTACTTCATATTGGAGATCTACGTGGATTTCCCGGGATGGTTGGAAGTATCGACTGTATACGTTGGGAGTGGAAGAATTGCCCCACCGCTTGGAAAGTGCAATATTCACGTAGTTATGGAAAACCCACAATCTTTTTAGAGGCGGTAGCTTCATATGATCTTTGGATATGGCACGCGTTTTTTGGACCTCCAGGTACTTTAAACGATATCAATGTTCTTCATCGCTCACCCGTTTTTGATGATATGATTAGAGGTGAAGCTCCGAAAGTGAATTTCTACGTCAACGGAAGGGAGTATCATTCGGCTTACTATCTCACAGATGATAGTTTTCCGAAATGGGCAAGTTTTACCCAATCTATTCCAGCTCCACAAGACCCGAAAGCATATTTATTTGCTCAACATCAAGAAGCTGCCCGAAAAGATGTCGAACGTGCTTTTGGAGTGTTGCAAGCTCGATTTGCTGTTGTTAAAAACCCAGCTCTTTTTTGGGATATTTTGAAAGTAGGAAAGATCATGAGAGCATGTATCATACTCCACAATATGATAGTAGAAGACGAACGAGATGGAAACACTCAGTTTGACGTTTCAGAATTTCAGCAGGAAGAAGGAAACGGAAGTTCGCAGGTGGATTTCACGTATTCTACAGATAAGCCAACAAATCTCACAAATATGATGGGTGTTCGAACTACAATTCGTAATAAGAAAGCGCATGAACGATTGCAAGCTGACTTGGTTGAGCACATATGGAAAAAATTTGGAAGTCATCATGTTAACGGATGAGTTATGAAACTTATTTTAAATGTTTATCATTTCTTGTTTCAAAATGTTTTCATGTTTTATTTAAAATGTTACTTTAGTTTTTATGATAAAATGTAATAAATGTTTTTATTATTATTTACAATTCCATGGCACTCAAATTTCCAACCAAATTGAAAAAGCAAGAAACCAAAGAGGCTCAAAAAGTTTCACTTCAAGAAGGTTGAATGGTCCAGACATGTTAAACAATGTTCCTACCAAAAATTGTCTATGTAACACTAAACAGTAACTGCAATTATAACTATATTTGAACATTGTCTCTACATAGATACACGTAATCTGAAAATGTTGCATCCATATACCACAAACGTGGACTAATGTGTGACCACTAGTTTCTCGAGACTCTCAACCATCCACCGTCCCATGTCGTAATTATGCGAATGTGACCTTTCATCTACATTCATGGATTCGTACTTTTTTCCATAATTAACATATTATATCTTACAAAATTCTGCATTCACCTTTATCTAAAACCATTTTCATCTTCTTGAAATCTTTCAACAAACAATGGCAGAATTAGAAACTTTGCCAAATCAAGAACAAGAAGAAGAAACAAGAACAAAATCTCAGCCGTTGATCCCAGGTTTACCAAACGAGATCGCTGAGCTTTGTCTTCTTCGTCTTCCTTATCCATATCATGCTCTGTTTCGCTCTGTTTCATCTTCATGGAACAAAACCATTACAAACCCTAGATTCATCTTCTCCAAGCAATCTCTATCTATCTCTTCTCCTTACCTATTCGTTTTCGCTTTCAACAAATCAACGGCCAAGATTCAATGGCAATCCCTTGATCTCGCATCTGGCCGTTGGTTTGTCTTACCTCCAATGCCAAACGCTTTCACCAGAATCTCATCTCCTCACGCGCTCTCCTGCGCGTGTATTCCACGTCAGGGGAAGCTTTTCGTCCTCGGCGGCGGAGATTCCACTCGCTCCGCCGTCGCATACACCGCAATAACGAATCGTTGGTCGTTTATTTCTCCGATGATGAGTCCGAGAACGTACTTTAACGCCGGGAATGTTAACGGTAAAATCATGGCCGTTGGTGGGAGTTTAGACGGGATTGGAGAAGCGACGACGACGGAAGTTGAAGCGTACGATCCAGAAAGTGACACGTGGACGGCTGTGAAGAAAGTTCCGATGGTGTTAGCGAAGTATGACTCAGCTGTGATCGGTAAAGAGATGTGTGTAACAGAAGGATGGGCGTGGCCGTTTATGTTTCCACCGATGGGACAAGTGTACGATTCAGATGAAGACACGTGGCGAGAGATGAGCGGTGGGATGAAAGAAGGTTGGACTGGTGTGAGTGTTGTGATCCGTGACAAGCTATTTGTGATCTCCGAGCATGGTGATTTTCCGATGAAAGTGTATTCTTCTGATGACGACACGTGGAGGTACGTGAGCGGTGATAAGCTTCCTGGTGAGAAAATGCGGCGGCCTTTCGCCGTGACGGGAGTGGAAGATCGTGTGTTTGTGGTGGCCGGTGGGCTGAATGTAGCTGAAGGGAGAGTGAGTGAAGGGCAAAATGGTGAATTTAGTGTTGAGTGGAAGATGGTTTCGTCTCCTAAAGGTTGTACTCAATTTTCACCTGCTAGTTGTCACATGCTTTATGTCTGATCAATATAAATTGCTATGTTACATAACAAAAGATTTATACATTTGATGTTCTATAAACATTTGTCAATGAATGATGATGACCTCGCAATCGCGAGAACATTTTGTGAAAGTAGGAAGCTCCATGAAGATATCTGAATCTTGGTTTGATATGGAAGAATCTTTGAAACGTAGAATGAGTTTCTGGAGAACTATTGAATTCTCGAGAAAATACTTCACTAATTTCTTTCCGGTTTCTTCTCCCGTCATCAATTCTCTAATCTCAACACATTTCAAACTCGATAACAAACACTGAGGGACATAGTTAAGTCCACCTTGCTCGGGGTCCGTCGAAACATCATAGTCCTGCAATCGCAAAAGCTTGATATTACAATATATTCAAAAATGTTCTTAACTAACCAAATCATATATTCATACCGAATCTTACCAAAATGAGGTTTTCCAGATTTGGGCAGCTATTAAGAATGACGAGCAACAACTGCAACATGGATGTAGAGAACGCAGCTTGTAAACGATACAAGTTATCGAATTTGGGAATCGTTCCCAATTTGGAATATCGATCGAGGACCTGCAAGAAGAAAAAAAAGGATACATCATAGGGAATAAAACTACATTTCTTGTTACATAAATGCATCACAAAGTATTTTACCTCTAAAGTACGCTGAGAGATGATCATACGTCTTACACTAGATACACCAATGAGAAAATCACGGATAGTATCTCTCTTACTTAAATCATCCGGTTCCAAAAGACTGCCGCCAAACTTAACATTAAATTCAGTATCAATATCGATCGTGAATAAAGAAGTCAGGTTCTTGACTACAATCATATCAGATTGGTTATCATTAAAACTCAAATACTCGAGTATTGGAGCATCAATCTCAACAGAAAAATATTTACAACCCACACTATACTCAAACGTGAGACGAAAGCTTCGAAGACTCTGAGACCTCACACGAAGAAACTTCAAAACGTCTATATCACAAAAATCAATAGGTCTAATCAATATAAGATCTTCAAGAACAGGACAACCTGAGATAAGTTTCTCCATAATGAAAGGATCATCAAAATACCAAACGTCTTTTAAATGCATCATCTTAAGAGAAGGTAGAGAAACAACAAACTCAGGATTCGCGATTCCTACGGTTTCAAGCTTCAAAGACACCAATGTATTGCTTTTATAAATGTTTAGAGGCATGAACTCTCTGATACACATATCAGTCTCAAAACCCTTAGCATCTAAATGTTGAATTCCGCGATCAATCGCTGTACTAACCCACCCGGCGAACCAATCATCGTCGTAAGTGTATTCATCATAGTTAATCTTGAACTTTTGCATTTGTGAATTTTCATTGAACTCTAGAAAATTGTCGATGAAGATGGCGTAGTCTTCGTCAAGGAAATCGCTGACTTTTAAGTCAAGAATTGGAACACTAAGCCAGAGAGATTCCCATCTCTTTGACAAAACACTTGTCTTAACGGAATCTTTGGTCGGAAGGTATGAGAGTACTTTAGTTAACAAAGAATCTGGCAACTCGCTGATCCTATCGCAACTCATCGCGAATAAAATCCTAAAGTAATTCAAACAATCATAAGCGAACAAGTTTCAGAATTGATCCCAAAATTACATACATAAAACATGGAATCTGGGTCTGAAGAACTCACCGTCGATTCGAATCGCCGGCGAATTATTGTTGAAGTTATCGGTTAAGGAGGAGTAAAGTTTCCAAATTGATCCCAAAATGATCCCAAGATGTAGAAAAAAAAAAAAAAAAAACTGAGAGAGAAAAATGGGAGAGGGAAGAAGAAGAAGTCACCGNTGAGAGTGAAGAAGAAGAAGTCACCGTCGATTTGATTCGCCGCCGGAAGTAATCTGATACGATTGGGGATTGGGCCTAATTGGGCTTTATTGAGCCCATGGATATCTTCTTATCTTATTTACGATTTATGCAAAACTCTCTCTCTCAGCATCATCGAAAAGATCAATCAAGTACAATATTCTCTTATGGTAACAAAATTGTGGTATGTTAGAATTTTCTAGTTTTGGTAGGCAAACAAAATAAAAGAATATAAGATGTCGTCTTGATCAGGCACTAGTAATGAACTAATGAGAATTGACATTTTTCCTTTGTTCCCAATCTAATGTGGAAGACCTTCAAATGGTAAAAACGGATCACATACCCATATTAGCAACTATGAATTTGAACTTAGTTAAATCGAAAATATTATTTCATTTCGAAAAATGTTGGGTTGGTAAAGAAATGATTACCAGAAACGATACAAAACTCAAACCAGTTATGTCGGAATGCAATTTTCTCATTTTTATTCTCACTACTCTAACCAACCAGTTATGTTTTTTTCATTTTGTCGGCAACCAACCATTTAACTTAAACGGTAGTAGTTTTGATTTAAAAAATTGTAAAATATAGGTTGAAATTAGTTGGCACAACATCACTCTTTGCATATGTGAAAAAATTTGGGGAATCATTTTCTTGACAACCTAACTTATCCTCTTATACAGTTCATAATCTATATTAATATTGTTAAAACTAAAGATTATCCACACCAACAAGAAGAAGAATTGTCTTTTGTAGATTAGGAAAAGTCTTAAAGGCTGCTTTACTAATGAATAATAGATTAATAATAATTATTCCTAGCAAATCAAATCTTCCACCACTGAAACTTCCTCTAACTCTCCCTTTTAAAAAAACAAATTCACAAAGAAGAAATTAAACCAGAGTATTAAAGAAACAATATTACTTGATTAATTATTCATCATCATCATCATCATCATCACCATCATCTTCTTCTTGTAAACTACTTAAACAGAAACAACTTCGAGTTTGAGCCATCAAATCTTTTTTATTCTTCATCATCATCATTATCTTCCTATGATCATCATCATCACCATCATTATCCTCATACCCATCATTGTGATGATGATCCTCTTCATTAGGTTCTTGGAGTGCAAGTAAAGGCATTGAATTAGGGTTTTGCCACGAGTAGAAATTCGAAGCCGACATAGATCTTCCTCTTCTCCTTAGCTTATTAGCAATAACCAATCTCCTTCTCTTGTTAAATGGATTCTCTACTTTTTCCAAATCCTTTGCATTACTCGCTGCTTGCATTAAATTCCCAAATGATTTCGATTTACCAACATAATGGTTTGATAATCCTCTCCTGTAATAAATTAACAAAAACAAGTCTTCATCAATATTCAGACCAAACACATCTAAAGGTTCCAATACAAATATTCACAAAAAATCCCAACTATAAAACTAAAAATTACATGTTTAAGCAAGATTAAAGTCTTCAATTCACAATAATAATAAGATAAAACTAGCCAAGATCAAATTAAAAAGACAATAATAGATACTTTGGTAATAAAAGTAATTTTTTTTACAGAGTAAATTTAATTTTTTCAATTCTTGATTTAAAATAAAAGAGTTAAAAACGTACTTAATAGGCAAAGAGTCTTCAAGAGAAGAACTAAACGAATCAAGTGTTCCTCCTCCTCCTTGAGACGAAACGGCGTCGTCTTCTTCATCCTCCTCGTTTTCACTACTTTCTCCGATCGACGACGAACTATCCGAAGATTCCTCCGGCGATTTACTATTATTACTCATCCTTAATCCGATCCCGATATGTGATCCACCACGTCCCGATTCATCAGCCAAGAACAAAGCCGTCTGAACAGCCTTATCTTGCGCCGAAACACCGCCACGATCTCTAACGTACGCCGCCATACCTATTCCAAACGATGATCCCACCATAACCTCCATATGCGTAGGTTAAGAGCTTTAACCGGCGCAGGTTAACGAGTATATTGTCAAGAAGAAGAAGAAGAAAGAGAGAAATAAAAGGAAAAATGCAAAACACCACTGAACGAGAAAAATGGAATAAATTCTTATTTATATTTATAACGACAATATCGTATAAAAATACGATGTACGTATATTTATACGTATATTTATTATGAGGCACACATGTTCTAAATATAGAATAGTCCGAGGCACGCTAACGGCGACTTTGACGCCCTTGACACGGTCTTAATGACGTGGAGAGTTTTAATTGGTTTAATATTTGACTTTTGCCGGACGTTTCGGGTTACTGTCTTCCGTTTAATCTGATGTTTGTCGTTGTACCGAAAGTTCGGTGGTCACTATCACACCATATCTTCGACCTTATCCAAATTCTTCTCATTACTCATATTGATTTTGTTTCTTAAATGTTTTAAGATTTTTTATGAAAAAGGAAAAAATCTTGAACAGTGATATCAAATTTAATTGGATGGATAATATCCCCTATATATTATGCTGATGTGTCAGCATTACAGAGTTCAACATTAATTATAAAAATAAAACTCTAGCCAAAGCTTTCAAA
>OVAQ01001726.1:0-16198 GCA_900406345.1 Erysimum cheiri
CTAATCTTCCGATGTGGGACTTAGATTGTTATCCCAACAGAAGTTAGGAACTTGTGTTGTGGTCATGCAGTGCAAAGCTGCTAAAGCCGTGTGAACTCAACCGACCATGATATGGAGAAACTGGCTCTTGTCCACTCGGTGGCACGAGAGCATGTATGTCGGTGAATTGTTTATATTTTTCGAATTTGCGATTTACGACCCCTCTATGACGTTACGTTATTATAAAGCGAAATAAAGCGAGAAAATACATGTTCTTGACATAAAAATTTATAAAGTATTTTGTTAAATAAATAAATAGGACTTTAACATCAATCCACTGTGATAACACATTGATATTAAATTAAATACTCAACAATTTTGGAGTTAGTACTTACTACTATTTTATGTAAATAATGTGTTTTGTTTTTTTATTAAAGGATCTGTATATAATTAAATAATATCACTTTCTCATTTGAACTGTGGTTTAATGAAATTTCTTAAGCCAGTTTTTATTTTAGAATTTAGAAGGGTGTCTCGGCAATAATTACCGGCTACAAATCTTAGCTATTAGTAATACACACGGATCAAACTTTTCCACCTAAGTTTTTCAGGATTTTGAAATCCCAAGTGTAACATTGCAGCTTCTAACTAAGTAGTAGTGATTTTGTGATTCTTATTTAAAGAAAACTTGTTATGTATGTTTAGATTTTTAATGTGAAATTTATAAACTTTTATTTGGCCAATCAAAACAATATCATACTTTAAACCATTATAAAATTTGGTAAGTGGGATACTTTACGTTTACACTCACCGTAAAATAAATAATCGGGTAGTAAAACACAAATCACTTTATAAATTATAAGCTTTTCCACGGCTATATACACAAAAACTAACTTCTCGCCATCATCTTTTTTTTTTATTTTCATCTTTTTTTTTTTTTTTATAAACCCTATCGGCTGATCCGGTCGGTCCCGGTAGGAACGCACCGAAATGCTACAGAGTGAACTTCTTCCCGAAGGACCACCACACTGCCTGATCCGGGTTTGAAATGCATTCCGACTAATGTCAGGGGGTAGTTAGGCCGCCTGCATTTCTGACTACCAGGTAAACCAATTAGATCTTGGGTCATCTTGAAAACGAAAGTCATTGCGGTTTTTCATTGGGCAAATATGTTTATGATATGTAATATTGTTTTATATTCTATCTCTTTATCCATCACAATGATAAATACGATTAAACAAAAAACGAATGGGAAATATTCAATTTTGAGAGATATTATGAGTACAACTAACATAATTAAACAAAATACTTTGGCAACTAAAGCCATTGTTCCTTTTTTTTAATCGGATGTCTCCGAAGGGACGACATCGAGTTTTCTTGTTATAAATTTGTATGTTTACTATACTACCAAACGACGTGTTTTCCATTTCCCACGACGCTAGTATTTGATTGAAATAAAGACAATTTACGTTCGTTTTTGAAGAAATAAAAAACTATTTGCAGGAAAAATTCCACGAAAATTTACATGACCAAATGAACAACTCTAAGCCAGTAGATGATGATAAGTTATACTTAGTCAATCATATATAATTTTAGGATTTCTTTTTATAGAAACTCTAATTAACTTTTTTTGTTCAAAGAGATAGAATATAAAACAATATGACATGAATTTAAGGGTTGCTAAAACTAGTTATCTTGGAACTTTATATCTCCTCTAAAATATTGTTATTTTGTTAAATAATTTTTGTAATTCGATCGGGTGAGATCTGGATTTTTTCTAGTGCTTGATCTTTGTTCGTCGATAAAAAAATCTCATTTGTTGTGAATAGTCTTATAACACAGTTACACAGGGAAAGAGACTCGCAGGTTCGCTTGAAAACGAACTTTTGCTTCGTTTGGATGGATCCTTATCTGCTCTCGTTGATACACCAAAGCTGTTGAACCTTAAGCATACACTATTGATCAACATGGTCAAGCAAATCCATAGAAAGACCAAAAAAATATTTTTCCAAAGGTTTTCTGATACTCTAGTTAGAAGAATCAACATAATTGGACAAATAGTCGATTTTTGATGAGAAACACTTGTGGTTTAGTTTTGGATCTTACCCGAAAGCGTTCTAAGCTAAGACCCAATCTAATATTTGGTGGTAAAGTTTTGAAGAAGTTACGTTAATACTTCCAACGGAGGGGAATTCAAGCTCTTTTTTTAAGTCAAAGTAAGACTTTTGATCTCAAAATGTATATGTTGATGTTTCTTAAGTAATGCATCTAATTAATCTCTCCTTTTTTCTTCTTCGAGGGGTTCAAGTAGATCCTAATTTGGGGTTAGGCTTTGTGGATCAAATTAATCCGCTAAATCAAACCCATTTTATGTCTATTGAACACTCGAATGTTTATATATATGGTGGTAGAGGCTATATTTCGTGTGACTTATCGAATCTTTAAGTGACAGTTTGAAGGAAACTCACTTTTGTTGCATGTAAGTGGGTTTTGTCTTTTGTCCACGAGGTATGTTTATTTTTTTAGGTTTAAAATCACTCCATTAACATACATATGATTGTTATCTTGTTTATTTATTTATTAATGCATTAGTATATTTGAATCATTTTAGATCTCCAAATTTAGCCAACCCAACTAAATTCTATAGTTGCTGTCATTTTGTGCATCACATATAAAAATCAAATCAACTAGGATTTGCAATGGAATTATATTTTACTTCGTCCTATTCTTGTTTTATGATTTGGATTCAAATTTACTTAAATTCAAATTTGGTAGTATAGTTAATAAATTATAGATCAATAAATTCAAATTTGTTAACTATAACTTTTTTACATATATATTTTAAATGATTTGTCAATACGTTCCGAATCATTCCAATGTCGGATACTAAATTCACAATTCATAACATCAGACCAATATGCATTATTGCTAACTGAAAATCTTCATATTAGTATGCATTCGAGTAGATAATTCTATATCATTACAAATACATGTTCCTCCGCGCTTTTTTTTTTAATTCTATTCTTCAAAACTTCCATACCAACAGTGAAAGTGAAATAATTTATATATTTTCAGTTACTTTTGAATTCGAGTATTTTTTTCTTGTATTAGTTAAAATTTTGTTTTTTTATATGTGTATATATATGAACTTATATGTGTATATATATGAGCCATGGAACACTTTGTTCTCTATTGCGATTTGGTGGGGTTGGAAGTGGCGATGTGGTAATGTTTTTGGAACGAATGGCAAATGTCGGGATCGTGTTAAATTCATTACAGACATCGCAAAGGAAGTGTTTGATGTCCATACTCATAAGAGAGGGCCATCGCGACAAGCTGAGAGAGTGGAGATGATGATTTTGTGGTCTCCACCTATTGGAGAGTGGTATGAGCTCTTTTTAATATCTAGAATCTCACATTCATTAAAAAAAAAAATCACAAACACATTTATTTCTAAAAAAAAAAAAGAAAGAAACGAGAGAAGTCTCCTGAATCTTTTAAAAATAATGTTCTTTTTTTATAACTTGAATTAACAATATATCATTTCAATTCAAATTCATAAGTGATAGTAAATTTTAAAAATTCGATTAGACCGGTTGAACCAATAGAACGGACCATCCAATAATAATACCAAATCAGTATCTGGTCCGGTTTTTAAAACATTGGGTAAAAGTTAAAATGCATAAATGACTCGTACCTTTCAATAGATCCTTTTTCCGATTCAATAATTGAATCTTTCAGTAGATCTTTTCTCTTTTTCATCAATTCAATTCAATTTATTGTAAATAAAGAAGTTGGTAAATGAATAAAATTAAAAGAATATAAATGATGATGACACCATCACACCAGAAATCGAGTCTCCGACCCTATAATTTGTAGTAATTAGGCTAATGGGCCGGGCCAGCTGTGACCCAAATGTTAAAAAAAAAAAATAAATAAAAAAAAAATAAAATAATGATGGTCACGGGCAAAATAAAATAATAATATAATAATGACGTAAGACGAGTCAACATAAAACCATGGAACACGAACAAGAAGAAGAAGACATTGAAAGGGTTCATAACTTCGAATCCTCTTCCTCCTTCAACAAAAGCCAGAGACTTTCGAAATCAAGATTGACTCAAGAAAAAATGGAGAAACCAAACTTACGAAGACCCTCAAACAGTGTTCTTCCATACGAGACACCAAGGTTAAGAGATCACTATCTTCTAGGCAAGAAGCTAGGCCAAGGCCAATTTGGAACAACATATCTCTGTACAGAGAAATCATCATCAGCTAATTACGCTTGTAAATCAATCCCTAAACGCAAGCTTGTGTGCCGTGAGGATTACGAAGATGTGTGGCGTGAGATTCAGATCATGCATCATCTCTCAGAGCATCCTAATGTTGTTAGGATCAAGAACACTTATGAAGACTCTGTTTTTGTTCACATTGTTATGGAGGTTTGTGAAGGTGGTGAGCTTTTTGATAGGATTGTTTCTAAAGGACATTTTAGTGAACGTGAAGCTGCTAAGTTGATTAAGACTATACTTGGTGTTGTTGAAGCTTGTCATTCTCTTGGTGTTATGCATAGAGATCTTAAGCCTGAGAATTTCTTGTTTGATAGTCCTGATGATGATGCTAAGCTTAAGGCTACTGATTTTGGTTTGTCTGTCTTCTACAAGCCAGGTTCGTTTTGATTCAACTCTTTTTGATTGGGATCTAATGGTGTTTTTGGTCTTTGTTTGTTGATTGATTTGGTTCTTGATACACTTTCAAGAAATGTCTTTTTTGGTTTCTTGATTTCAAGAAATGGTTCGACTTTGTTTGTTTGTATGGTTAATTCAATTTTGCTGCTTGAGCATTGTGAGGGAAAAGATTGATCTTCTTAACCAGGTTTTGAGATATATGAATGTGTTCATCGCAAGGTTTTGTTGTATATGTAACATATGCTTATGCTTATGAAGCGAGGTTATCAGAGCTAGACTGTGTCTAGCTAGGTTCGTCATATGAATAAATCACGCATTGGTTCTTTGATTCATCCTTTAGACTGTAACCTCGGAATCAAATGATTTTCTTAATCAGGTTTTGACAATTTAGTTGAGATATATGAATGTGTTAATCACAAGGTTTTGTTATATATGTAACATATGCTTATGCTTATGAATCAATGCTAGCCAAGTTCGTTTCATGAATCAATCGCACATTCGTTCTTCGATTCATCCATCCTTTAGACTATAATCAAATGGTTTTGTCTACATTTGTCAAGAAATGTCTTGTTTGGTGTTGAAAAAATCGAACTTCTTGATATGCCTTCAGGATCTTCGTTGAATGGTCAATTTGAATTTGCTCCTTGAGCATTGTTAGGGAAAGATTGATTTTTTTGGACAGATTTTTCTGACATTTAGTTGAGTTATATGAATCGCAAGGTTTTGTTATATGTAAAAACTTCATATGTGTTGTTTGCAAGGTTTCGTTATATATAACATAAGCTTATGCAGCAATGCTATCAGAGCAAGAATGTGACTAACAAACTGGTCATTGTGTTATATTTGGTTCTTCAGGGCAGTATCTGTATGATGTAGTCGGAAGTCCATATTATGTTGCACCTGAGGTTCTGAAAAAATGTTATGGACCAGAGATAGACGTGTGGAGCGCCGGTGTTATCCTTTACATCTTACTAAGTGGAGTTCCTCCTTTTTGGGCAGGTAAATTAATGAAAAGCCAGTACCTTTGATAGTACTATTCAAGAAACTTGCTTATGTGATTTATGTATCCGTGTCTAATTTGCTTGCAGAAACCGAGTCAGGGATCTTTAGACAGATTTTGCAAGGGAAGATAGACTTTAAATCTGACCCGTGGCCTAGTATCTCAGAAGGTGCTAAAGATTTGATTTACAAAATGCTTGATAGAAGCCCCAAGAAACGTATTTCTGCACATGAAGCATTGTGTAAGTTTATTCGTAATGATTTGTTATCCTCTCCTCTGCATGTATATCGTTGTTAAGATATCAACCGTTGAGTTTTCGGCTGATGATATTATCAGGTCACCAGTGGATTATTGATGAACATGCTGCACCAGATAAGCCTCTCGATCCAGCAGTCTTGTCGCGACTAAAGCAGTTCTCGCAAATGAATAAAATCAAGAAAATGGCTTTACGGGTAAGAAAGTTGTAGCTCTTTAGTCTCCATTCTCGTTTGTTATTGTCAAGAACAGATTTACTGGTTAGAAGATCGATAAAGATAACGCATTTCAAGACGCCTTGCGAGTAAGAAAGTTGTAGCTCTTTAAACTCTAATCTCATTTTCAAGAACTGATTTTCTTGGTTAGGTAATAGCTGAGAGACTCTCGGAGGAAGAAATCGGTGGTCTGAAGGAATTGTTCAAGATGATAGATACAGACAACAGTGGAACAATCACCTTTGAGGAGCTTAAAGCAGGTTTAAAGAGAGTTGGCTCTGAACTGATGGAATCAGAAATCAAGTCTCTTATGGATGCGGTATTATACCAAAACATAAACCTCCTCGTTTAGAATATCGACTTCTCCATACGAAATATGTTGTGCTAGCTTCTAGTTATCACAAGGTTTAATCGGTTGTTTTGGTAGGCGGATATAGACAACAGCGGGACAATAGACTATGGTGAGTTTTTAGCAGCAACATTACATATAAACAAGATGGAGAGAGAGGAGAATTTGGTGGTTGCGTTTTCGTACTTTGATAAAGATGGTAGTGGTTATATCACCATTGACGAGCTTCAACAAGCATGCACAGAGTTTGGTCTCTGTGACACTCCTCTTGATGACATGATCAAGGAGATTGATCTTGACAATGTAAGTCTATTTCCTTTTGTCTTGTTTTCTTAATGAGTTTGGGTGAAAACTGATGATGAAGATGTGCGGTTTGGTTAGGACGGGATGATTGATTTCTCGGAGTTTACTGCGATGATGAAGAAAGGAGATGGAGTTGGGAGGAGCAGAACGATGATGAGGAACAACTTGAACTTCAATATAGCAGAAGCTTTTGGTGTTGAGAACACAAGCACCTCTGATGATTCACCAAACTAATCTATATACGTTATGGAATTGAGAAATGAGAACCCAAAAAAGATAAACTGAATCTTTATCTCTCTAAATTTTGTTTTAAGTATGGAATAATTTTTGCTTCAAAGCAATATCATCACGCATTTACATAAACATGATTGTTACATAAGCCAATAGGCTGGAGACTGGAGAGTCAGATCTCTGAATCAAGATTCAATATACAAAGCCAATCTTGTATCAAGATTCAGTAAATTAGCTAGACAAACACTTACTACAAGGGAATAAGAGAAGCTTTTGAATCGACGACAATCGGAAAGCCAAGTTAGTGGTTTTAAGCTCTGATGTTTCGGAAGCGATCTTCTTCTTTAGCTCGAGCTCATAAACAACTTAAAAATCCCGCCACGTGACTGTATGATGCTGCTCATCAATATCTATGTAAGTATACATGCGATTAAGTCTTCATTCATATACTCTCTTTCTCTTTAGGAGGGCAGGGAATATAGAGATTGATCCAATGAGGAATAGCACTGACAAAGTCTTGAAATCATACAAATCCTTTACTGATCTGAGATCTCCAAGAGCAAGACCAGCCTGTGTACATGAAGTAAATGTATGACATTAGCTTGCTTAATGTCAAAGAAGCACAATAAGAGATCAAGCTAGAGACTCACTCTAACGGTGATGTACGAAGCTGGCATAAGACCAACTAGAGTTGCCGAAAAGAAGATGTGGAAGGGTATGTCAACAATTGGAGAAGACAAATTGATGAAGAGGTTTGGAAGTGTCGGTGTTATCCTTAAGAACAACATGTAGTTTAGAAGTCTATCTCTTCTTTTCGCAATCTGAACCAAAGCATTGAAGATTTCAAGTTAATGCGTACTAACAAGAGACAGTAATTACGCTAATCAAACACCAAACAACTTACCTCAGCTTGGAAAAACCTTAGCTTTTCAGGCCACAACCAGTTAACTAAAGGCCTTCCTACCAATTTCGATAAGAAGAAACAAGAACATGCTCCAGCTGTTGCATTGAGAACAACCAGGATAAAACCTCTAACCACACCGAAGAGAGCTCCAGCAAGCAACGACATAAAGATTGTTCCAGGTATCATAAACGTTTGCATAAAGATATACGTCGAACAGTAACCTAATATAAACCGTGCTTGATACTCACTTGCATAAGACCCAAGATTCTCTCTGCACATGTTCATATCAATGTATCAACATCATATAGCAAAACCAAACAAATCACATTCAATTGAAAATGCAAGTCAATCTCTCTAAACCAAATTTTCGGAATCATGGAAAAGATCCAAACTTTCAATTTGGGTTTTGAAATAGGCTCCAAATTCAAGAGACAATACTAAAAAGCTAAACACTTTCAGTTTCGACATTAGCTTAAATTCAATTTTCAATCTATACAACAAAAGAACACAATCTACACCAATTTTATAGAATCTTCAAAAGATCCAAACTTTCAATTTGGGTTTTTAAATTATGATTCAGATTCAACAGAACACTACTCAAAGCTAAACACTTTCAAGGTATAAGTCCAAGCAAATCACATTCAAATGATAAATGCCTTTAAGCTGATTTGTAAAGATCCAAACTTTCAAATTGGGTTTTTGAATTATGTATGATTCAGATTCAAAAGAACACTAATCAAAGCTAAAAACTTTCAATTCAAAACAAGAAGCTTTTAAATCTCACTTGAGTAATCGGAGATCGGAGATAGTTCTAGGAACTTTAAGCTTGCCGAATTCAGCAGCAGGCATGGTGAGGTAAATACACAAAAGTCCGGTGGTGAAGATGAGAAAGACGGTTAAAAAGACGGCGAATTCCCACCGTGAAAGAGGAAATCTCTCCGATTTGGTTCGTTTACTTGTCGGTGAATCATCGTTTATGAGTCCTTTAGCTGCGTCTTCGCTCTCTTCGTCTTTCACAAGCTGTCTTCCTCCGCTTTCACCTGTTAGATTCCGAGGAGCCGCCATTACTGTAATGCTCTCTTTTATGAAGGAATTGAATTGAATTGAATTTTTATGAACAAATCTTCAGGTTTTCACTTTTTTGTTCTTAGCTTTTTTGGTTTTTTTTCTTTATTAAATTTTATAATATTTGATGGAAATATGACTCAAATGAGCAATTTCAGACGCAATGAATTGGAATATAAATTTGTAATTAATTGCAAACCATAGTATATACCTTCTTCTCTATTCTCTTTCTCTAGCATCTTTTATAGATGAAATATATATACCTATGGAGAATTGCCCTTTTATTTATATAATATTTCATATTTTTTTATCTAGTTTATTTTTTAAAAATCTCATTTTAAGATGTATATTTTCATTTTTTTTGAAATTAAATGTAAGTTTTCATTAGTAATTTTAGTAATATAATATAAAAAAACCTTATGGATAAATAATAATTATACATAATATTAACAACATATCACAATATGAAAATTTTCAGATTTTGCTTTTAGCATGTTATCAATGTATTAACTAAAACGATACTAATGCGATACTTTGTTAGACAAAAAAAAAAAAACAATACTAATATAATTTAATATTATTGTATTAACTTTAATAATATCAATTAAAAATAATATTAATAAATATTTTAAATTATGCATCATAGAGTTTAATACATATATAATTTATTTTAGAATTAATAAAAAATAATAACATATAAACACCTTAATTAATATTCTTAATGATGTGTATTGATTTATTACAAAAAAATATGAACCAGTTAAAAAAAGACATATATCTCATATTGATGAGAAATAGAATTTTTCATTTATTTGAGAACCAATTCTCACTATTATTCATCAAATACTAGTTAAAAAATAACGAAGATTTTTGAATGGGACACTACCAATAAAATACAATTCAACCAATAGTAAAACAAACTGCAAAATATAAATAATTATTAATTTTTACATTGAAAACCAAAAATATACTCTTTTTGAAACAAAAATAAAACTTTAAAACGATACACTTTGTAAAATAGAGGGAGTATATATTATAGTAAAAATAATTTTTGTTTTATTCTATGATATTTAGTACAACACTCGAATCACCAATCATTACGGAGAAGATTAGGTTTGCATTACTTTTTGACAACAACATTTTTTAGGATCTTTTGGAGAACGAGAAGCACATCGCCCATCTGCGTAGCCAGCCACTTGACAGTCATTAAGACATTCTATCCATCCGTAATGATCCGTACACAAATTATGGCAATAGTCATATGAGAATTTTTCAATCTCTGCACCTACACAAACCCACATAAATATTAATTGTAACAATAGATACAATTTACAAACATATGTGTGGATCCCTATGTATATAACAATTCATTTTTAAGAAATCCTATAACAAAAATAATATTATAATATGGAAACAATTTATACACATAAACTCAAAATCATAGAAACTACAGACTCTACATGTTCAGCTATTGATTTTAAAATGAGCAATACTAATTTAAAAATAACATAGTTAACATTTAAACATACCTGAAACCAAAACATTGTGGTTGGACAACGCAACTACAAATATTACTACAAGAAAACAAGTCACGATAGTTTTTGTAAAATCCATAATATTTTTTTTCAGTATAAAACCTAATTAAAATTTTCCTAGATAGAGGTTCTATTTATAAAACATTTTGAACTTGGAAAATTTTCTACTATCAAATGATTTACCATATTTATGGAAAACATTTAATTTTTTGACCGAAATTCTTTGACATTTATTTGATTTTTTGTTTGTAGCATTTAGTATGGACTATATATAGTCGCAAATCAAAGTGACATTTTAATAAAGTCTTGACACTTGTGAATTTGGTCAAAGAAGATTAATAATTGCATAATTCATTGTTTGAAAATTTTGTAATTACAGTCAAGTAGTCTCTTTCACAACATAAGTATATGGTAAAAAATTTTGATCACAACATAATAGTACTCCCTCCGTTTCAAAAAGAGTATCGTTTTAAGGTTTTATTTGTGGAAAAAAGAAACATTAATAAACTTAAAATGACACACAATAAAAAACTAGATATCACAAATCCACATCAGAATTTGAAAGCCCACTCATAACTCTTGTCATACCACATCAAAAAAAACTCTAACGAAACCATATATTATTGGTAATATTTGGACTGGTAATGGGGGTGATAGTGCTTGAACTAACGGCGGCCGAAACAGTGGAGGAATCACCACGCATCTCTTGTTGTTGGTGATTGCGGTTGTGGTGGCTATCATCCATGAATGGAAAGCCTCTTTGCTCAGCCGCATAACTCGATTGCTCAGGATGGTTCATCATCTCCATAAACCATTGTTGTTGGTCCTGACTATGATTTTGATTCAGATTTAAATTCAGATTATGAGGTTGTTCATAGAGACCAACTTGTGGAGATGATGGAGGACGAAATTGGTGATGATGTTGCTGATGTTGAATAGGGTTGAAAACCCCTGCAAATGAAGAGGAAGAATCCACCTCATAAGTTGTAGCGGTTGGTGCGGTTGTAGACGCCATAACTGCCATTGATCCAAAACCTTCAGAAAAATTCGCAGCTGCACCAGCATTGGAAGATTCACCGACCTCTATGCCAGAATTCTGTAAAATCTCAGTCCTGCGATTAATATCTTTGAGATATTGTTCAATTAAATAACCTAAATCATTAAGATCCATAATATTCATATGAAACATCCCCATGTTTCCGACCAAGCACTGGAACATGACTTCTGTCATCTCCATCTCCCTGTTGTCTTTTCTTTGTCTCTTCAAATGATCGGAAGCTTTCGCGATCCTTTGGTTAAGAAAAGCCTCTTGGTCCACCATTTTCTTGTGTTGGTCCATCTCTGGTAGCGTCCTGAATTCTGAAACTACCCTTTGTACACCAGAGTTTGATGGCCACACTTCGGGATTAGAATCGTATGGACTGTAAATGATCGCGCACGCGTTGATACCACATAGAGTTGAAAGCTCGTTCACTTTCTTCATCAACCCTTTCTTTCTTTTCTTGAAAGTTGCTTTTCTTGATGAAGCATTGGAAATGTAAGCAAGTTTCACTTTCTTTCTCGTCATTAGAATCTTTTTTTTTATTTGTTTGTGTGTTTTGTTTTGATTTAGTGCAAATGTTATGTTATATAGTGATGAAGAGGTACCAATATTTGTCTCCGTTAATTAGAGAAATAATATTAGATTACAGCTAGTCATCAAATCAAATAATAAGTGCAACCAATAAAAGTTGTATTATAGACGTTGAACAACGTACGATTTTTTCCTAAAAATAAATAACTGCGTATATTTGTGATAGTTTGTAAGATTTGTTTTTATAAATAGGTCAAAGATTTTTCTTCAATACATCATTTTTCTTTATTGGATACTTTGACTGTGGGTTATTGACTTGTGTAATTAACCACAAAATAAAACATTGTAGAAATAATTCTCAATGTGTACCATGTTATTTTGACCTTTTCACGTTCTACGATGTTATAATATAGGGTTAGCATCGTCTTAATATTACTAGTTGGTATAATGTGCGACTTGTGAATTATCAAAAGATAATGTTTTAATAGGAGGCAACTATATATTGCATAAACATAAAAACCCAAAAAAAACATATATTGCATTTAGAGAAATATTAAATAAGGTGATGTATCTATGTAAGTATATACGTTATACATGCATGTATGATAGGTTGTTAAAGCATTTTGAAAATTGATGATCTGTAAATCTTTTCAAACATATTTCCTTTTGATAATATACACATAATGCATGCATGTATGACAAGTTGTGTTTTTCACATGTATTTGAATCTATGATAATTAAGACATTCACTACCTTTGAATAATTTGATAATGTGAAAATCTTTTCAATATATAATTCCTTTTTTAGGGACAAGCATTTGAATATTCATGTCTTTAGAGAATAAAATCATAGCTTATTTGGTATTTTATAAAATACTAACTTTTTCTAGATAAGAATAAAACTGTTTCTACTTTCTCTAAGTTAATTTGAAATAACCACCACATAAATTTTAATTAGCTAAACATCTATCAATGAGCATCATATCACAAATTTATAAAGTTGTACCATGGAAAATAAGAACGATGATGTATTTTGTATTTTATATAGCTCTAGTTAGAGGACCTCATAAACCAAAACGAAAAAAGAAAAGATCTAGTTAGACCTCTATTATATTGATTTTTTTTTTTTTTTTTTTAAGTTACGTTTATTGATAATTAACTATGCGAACAAATATTCATTAACGTAATAATGTAAACGTTTTGTTATAATAACGTACACAAATACTAATTAACTAAATCAAGTGCATTGTTCAGTGTTTTTTAATACTTCTGATCTAAAAAATGTTTTCACCGAAACCGAAACCGAAACCGAAACGTGTCTTGGTTATTTAAGAAAAGTAATCGTGTAAGTCGTTTAAGATATCGAGAGATTAGTGTCATGATCTCATGATTCTCATCATAACTTAACTTTCGTACATGGATAAGTTAGAACAAACCCCTAAATTGGGCTGTTAATCTAAAATTTAATAAAGTCCAATTTGTTTCTCGGTCCATAATCATAACATGGTATGACACTAATCTCTTGATATTTTTGATAACATCGTTTGAGAATTAACGTAATATATGTAGGATTTGATAATATATATTTTAATTTGTAGATTTTCTATTTTTAGTTTTTTTTTTCCTTTTTTTAAACTAACCGCAACCGCAAACGCTTGCGGGAAGGAATTTTTGAAATTTAGCGATTTCGAACGGTTTGAAGCGGTATCTAGCGGTTTATACGATTGGTTCTAACTGCTAACAACCGTAACCTCCCGTTAACAACGGCTAGGCGGGTGATAGCATGAGAACCAATTAACACTTTACATGATTACTTTTCTTAAATAACCAAGACACGTTTCGGTTTCGACTATCCTTATTTAACTAGTTAGAAGAAAAAAGATTATATGAAAAAAATCATTAAGACTAATTAAAGATCCATTTATTCTTAGAATGACTTGAGCGCTACAAACAACCAAATATGTTAATACTAAAAAATTATTCTAAGGAATAGAAAGTAATTGTAGCATTTTTCAAAATGACTTTTTTGAATTTTTGTTATCTAATAGACACTTGACAAGCTGTAAAACTAGTTAAGTACCAAAAAAAGCATTTGGTTTCATATCCGAATATAAATTGATAGAGAAGATGCAATCTATGACAGATTTTTACCCAATATAGTCATATAGTCATAATGTCCCCAAAAGATAAATGATTTGAATGAATGTACATATTAGCTGTCATTCAAACTAAAGTAATTAATGTCTATAATTTGTATATAAATAGGTGGGATAACTAAACTTTATTTTATAAAATAATTAATTAAGAATTTTCATAAAATAAATAATAATAATTCTAATTCATTTTGCCAGCTATTTGACAGATCATCATAATATCATTTGAACCATTTACAGTTCTATATAAACAAACTCTTGAGTAAAACAATATGCAATATACAAAAACACAAAACACAAAACATAATACACACAATTCATCTTTTTGTGGTCATTATCATGACAAGGAAGAAGCTAAAGCTAGCTTACATCACCAATGATTCAATGAGGAAAGCAACATTCAATAAGAGGAAGAAAGGGTTTGTGAAGAAAATTCACGAGCTTTCTGTTCTCTGTGGAATCGAAGCATGCGCGATGATTTGTAGTCCATTCAACTCAAATCCAGATGTTTGGCCATCAAACTTAGGAGTGAAGAAAGTAGTGGACAAATTTGGGAGGCTAACAAAGAATGAGAAAGAGAAGAAAATGGTGAACCATGAAAGTTTTCTCGAACAAAACATCTCAAAGACGATGGAAACTAACAACAAAAGGATCAAAGAAAATACCGAGAAGACGATGAAAGAGGCCATGTTCCAACTTCTTAGTGGAAATGGGGAGAAGCTTAAGCTGAACGATGGAAATCGCGAGGACTTGTGTAAGTACATTGATCAATATCTTAAAGAACTTTATCACCACAAAAATCAATCTCATCTTGAATATGGAGAATCGTCTTCGGCTACTAACGTCATGGAACCAACATCAGTAGTTGATATATGGTCTTTAATGCCCATAATCTCTTCAAGTCAGAGACAAGATCAGGTTAATACTGTCTCAAGTAACATTTTTTCCAATGTTGCTGACCAACAAGGTTATTATCCAGAGATAGATTTGAATAATGTTTATGATCATAATCCAAATTTGAATCATCTTAGTCATAATCACTATCAATATCAACAACAATTTGGATATCCAATTGTTGCTCAAGATGGAGTTTACAATCCGAGCCAAAATGAGAATCAACCGGAGGAATGGTTAGGTGATCAGATGAGGAACTATCCTATGGAATAAGCTTTCCTTTGATGGATGACGACATATGTATTATCTTTGCATTTGGTGGAGTTAGACTTCTCTAGTTAATCTATGTATTTTTTTTTATGTTGTTGGAAATTATTACTCTCTTCATTCTATATTCAGTATTTTTAATGTTTTTCATAAAAATCTCGGTTTATATTTTTAATGCATATATTTAAACAAACATCAAGAATAACTTTATTATGTTAGAGATATAAAACTATAAACAACCAATTTCAGTCTCTACACTATGGTTTTTTTTTTTTTTTTNACTATGGTTATGACTCTCAAAGTTATATTTCCCGAAAATATTCAAAATATTTCATTAACCAAACCGAAACCGAACCAAAAATATTCTAGTTGATTTTGTTAAAATACATATATATCAAAGATATTGATGAATCTTAGGTTAATAAAGAAAAAAGGAAATAAACAAAATAGAAAAGGCTAGGATTAGGGTCGGCATAACCATAGTGTAGAGACCGGTCACTGCGAGGCTGGGCTTAAGCTTCGAGTTGTGGTACGACCATTGCAAGAAACCGTTACGCTGTCACCTATTGACCGCCTCAACAACTGGTTACACCAATATTAGCAAATTAGACTTTAGTATTTTGTTTCTAATGTTAGGTTTTTTTTTATTATTTCCATCGTTGTAAAGTTTATTTGATTCGTTAATAAAATTCACTTTCCTTAAAACATATTTGAAAGCATAGGGGCCGTTATTGGTTCATTGATTTATTATAAATGCATATAGGATTTGAGAATACGTAGTGATTTTA
>OVAQ01001728.1:1378-11804 GCA_900406345.1 Erysimum cheiri
CTATTTCGTCAACGCATATAAGATTCTATGATATCAAATTTACAAAGAAGCAACAGTTCAATGAAAGAGAAGATACTAAGTTTTGTAGATAATTTTAGAAAAATATAGAGTTTCATCCTAATCTCATCAAATTAGAATTTTTTTAAAAGAAAAAAATATATTTAATTATCATTTCACTACTTTTATATTCGAAAGTATCGTGAAAATTTGCTTTTTTATTATTCTTTTTAATGATCAATGATGTATTTGTTAACGTTTATTTAGAATTGCTTATCTTTGATGTATTATGGATGTATAAACTCTTGTATCCAATTGTTGACAAAAAAAAACTCTTGTATCCAATTTGATTTAATGAATAAACCAGATGTTTTAAAAAAAAAATTAGTGTGGAAGACCCTTTGGTCAAGTGACTAAATGTTCATTAATGCTTCTACACCAAGAGGTCTGAGTTCGAGTCCCAGATATAGCGATTTATTAATAATTATGCAGATTAATGGAGGCAAGTTTATAGGAGATCTCTAGTGATGCGAATTAGAGCCGTTCGCCGTGATTCAGCATGGAGAAGGAAGAAGGAAGTGCAATCGTGAATCTAATAGGGTCGGAAGAAATTGTCCATGGTAGAATCGTCTATTACTCTATGTAATAGTTCTCATAATTTGTAATATTTAATAAATCGAGATAAAAAAAAAAAAAAATTAGCAAAAGATTTGAACACTAACAAAGACGGCGTCGTTCAGGATTCTATCTGGACCGAATTGGATCGAAGTAAAGCCCAAATATAAAGAATGATCGTTGAAGGCCCAAATTTCCCGCAAAATTGAATCCCTAATTTCAGCTGAGAGTGTTGAACTTCTTCTCTCTCTCTCTTCGATCTTTTTTACCGGCTTCCGCGAATTTGCTTTGTAGCGCCGGACCGGAGAAGATAAAACCCTAGCTCCGCCTTACTCACACGGAGTTCTACGTCCACCTAATTGCTCGTGCTTCGTTGTATTACTCGTTCTCTCTACTATGAACTGTGCAAGTAAAACTTTTATCCGCTTTGTCTCTCTTTCTTTGTCAATATATCGATTTAGGGTTTTCTTGTGGTTGATGTTGGTGGCGTCACTGTGGTTTTTTTATTCCGTACAGTTTCCGGAGAAGTTCCAGAGGAGCCAGTAGTTTCCACGAAGTCAGGTTTGCTCTTCGAGAGACGATTAATCGAAAGGCATATATCGGTAAGCTTGGAGCTTCTCCTTCTGATTCAGACACTTTTGATTACTAATTTTGCCTCGTTTTCTGTTCTGATTGGAAGATTTCTAGTATTTCGAGTGATGTTGTTTGGTTCACTTCGGATGATTCTTGTAGCACTGTGAAAATTTTGAGAAATTCGGTGATTTGCACTTTTGGGGACTATTGAGATTCGAATTTTATTGCATTTTTTTCTCTAGGATTTCTCAATGCACCTGGTTATATACTCTTGTGGGAACTTACAAAATTTTATTAGCCAGATGAATGTATAAATTTCAATCATGGATTCTATAGCTTCAATTTTCTGGATAAAATCTTGGTTGTGTATTTGTCAACGATATATCTCCAACTAGAACTCTTTTGGATTATCATTCCACCTTGTAATGATTTCTCCCCCTGTAGGATTATGGGAAGTGCCCAGTTACTGGCGAACCTCTTACCATTGATGACATTGTTCCCATTAAAACTGGAAAGGTATTACAATTTCTGTATCTGATGCGGTAAACTGTTGAAGAATGTATTTAAGTTGTTTCAATTTCGTCTACCGTTGTGCAGATCATAAAGCCGAAAACTTTGCATACAGCTAGCATCCCTGGAATGCTTGGAACGTTCCAGAATGTAAGCTTTTAATGTTTTATAACTTTGTTTCTACTTTTTCTTTTGGCTTTGTGCTTGTTTTCTTTAGTTCAGTTTCACTATAAAAGTTTCCTCCTATTTCTGTTATTGGTCATGTAGAGTTTGGTTGATCGACTTGCGATGAATTTTCCAGGATTTGTTATTAAATTATACAATATTCGGTTAACTGAGTATATTGGCATTTACGTTAGTACAGTTATTACACTGATCAAGAGAAATCGTTCATTAGGTAGGTTGAATTAAACATAATAATTGCGTGAGAAGTTTATCTGTTTGCACTTCTAGGAATGGGACGGTTTAATGCTATCAAATTTTGCACTGGAGCAACAACTACATACTGCAAGGCAAGAGCTGAGTCATGCCTTGTATCAGGTAATTTTGGTTGTGTTTTTGTGCCACCACTTGATGAGGTGGCATGATCAATGAACTTTTGTCATGTACCATTTCCTCAATCGTTTCATATTTTATCAAGTGTGTTTGGTCTATTTATGGGATAATTTTTCCCTTTTGTTTGCAGCATGATTCTGCTTGTCGTGTTATTGCTAGACTTAAAAAAGAAAGAGACGAAGCACGCCAATTGCTTGCAGAGGTTGAAAGACATATTCCTGCAGCCCCAGAAGCTGTGACAGATAATGCTGCTCTGAGTAATGGTAAACGAGGTATGATTGTATACATTTTACTCAAAATATGTTGGCTAATTAATTTTCCCTCTTCTAACATGTCACTACGCTTTTTTGTTGTATTATAGCTCCCGTTGAAGGACTGGGTCCTGATGCGAAGAAATTGTGTCCTGGGATTACAGCTGATATTATCACGGAATTGACAGATTGTAATGCTGCTCTTTCCCAGAAGCGGAAAAAGAGACAGGTACTGTATATAGATTCTCATCTATCTTTGATCATGCATTTACAAGTTAGAAGGAAAGACCTGACGACTTGCTATTTTAATGTATTTTTTTGTTTGTAACAGACTAACAGTCAAATGTAGTAGTGGAGGCTTATGATTTATGTTACTCGATATATCCATTTAGATTTTAGTATGTATTTGAAACTTAAAAGGAAAATGTTGCTGTCTCCTGCTCTCTTTGCATGTTTTTTTCGCCTGCTCCAGTCATTTGGCAGCTGTACTTTGGAATTTTTGGTCTTGTGTTTTTTTTTTCTTCTTGTGTTGGTTCCTGCTGTTTTGATAATGTCATCATTTATTTTATAGATTCCTCAAACATTGGCTTCAATAGATGCTTTGGAGAAGTTCACTCAGCTCTCAAGCCACCCACTTCACAAGACCAACAAACCGGGCATTTGTTCGATGGACATCCTACATTCTAAGGTTTATTTTTATTTGTTCGATGGACATCCTACATTCTTATTTTATTCTTATTTGAATAAAACCTGTGTCCTTGGTTGGGCAATAATTATTTTACTGTTCTGTCTTTTTGGCATTAAATTTTTTATATTCATCTTATTTACCAATACGCTGTGTGTGATAGTTTGTATTATGACCAGTAATCCTTTGCACTTCTTTTCATATTCCACTACACTAGTTGGTGTGCAAAAGCTGACCTTTCAGTATTATATTTCTTCTTAATTCGGTAATCAGGATATTATCGTTACCGGAGGAGTTGATGCAACTGCTGTTCTCTTTGATCGCCCTTCTGGACAAATATTGTCAACGCTGACTGGTCACGCGGCGAAGGTCTCTAACTTTTTACCTTAGATTTCTGTTTTACTTTTTTATGAGCTCCATGCTTAATATGGGTTGACCCTTTTGTAGGTTACAAGTGTAAAATTTGTAGGTGACGCTGATCTTGTGCTGACTGCTTCAGTTGACAAGGTAACTCAAGATGCGTTTACAGACTTAATATCCATAGTTTCAAAATTTTATGAATAGTGCTTGGTCATTATTTCTCTAGGAAATTTGTAATCACGCTTTGTGTATTGCCTCTGTTATTGAAAAACTGTAACAGGCAGATGCATTTGTTTATTTTAAGTGTGAAAATATGACTAAGTTGTCATGAAATTTATTTCGGTAGATGTTGATGTTTTCTTTGAAAAACTTAGGTTTGCTGCGAGTACTGAAAGACATTTTGATCACTCACACCAGAAATCTCTGCGAATTGTTGGATACTCTCATCAATTTCTCAGAGGATATACATCACTATTTGTTTAATAGTTATCTTTTTATTTCTAAATTAGTGACTTATCTGCAGACTGTCCGTATCTGGCGGGATTCTGGGGATGGGAATTATGCCTGTGGGCATACGTTGAATGATCACTCTGCAGAAGTAAGGATGAATTTGAAGAACTCTTACAGTCCGTTACATTTTTTTATACATACTCTTTGTGTAACCTAAAGGCAATGATGCTTTTTTCAGGTACGAGCTGTAACTGTGCATCCCACAAATAAATACTTTGTGTCGGCATCTCTTGACAGTACATGGTGCTTCTACGATCTGTCCTCTGGCTCATGCCTTGCACAGGTCCTTATACCCTTCATAAAAAACTACCTAATACCCGTCTTCCTTTCTGGTTTTGCCTGTATGCTATGTTGCAGAAATGATTATTTCTATTCACAAGAAACAGTTTTTTGTATTATACTTTCTTCATAAGCATTATCATATCAGCTAATCCTTAGGTAGGTGTGTGGTTAGATTACGAGCTCTTTTCCTAATATCAGCCATTGTCGTATTTCTTGTGTTTGTTTATTCAGGTCTCGGATGATTTAGAGAAGGGTGATTACACAGCTGCTGCTTTTCATCCTGATGGTCTCATTCTCGGAACTGGTACTTCTCAATCTGTTGTTAAGATTTGGGATGTTAAAAGTCAGGTAAAAATTCTGGCCTTCCAAACTATATTGCTTTAAATTCATTTATTTATTATGTACAGTGTTCTTCATTACGATTTCATTTTTTTGTCGGATAATAGAAAAGAGTGGCGAAGTTTGATGAACACACCGGGGAAGTTACGGCTATATCTTTCTCTGAAAATGGTTACTTCCTCGCGGTGAGTACTTTGAACAAACTACGGAAGGGAGAATACAACTAAAGTTCAGCTTACATGAATGATTTTTTTTTGTTCTGGAAATGGACAGACGGTTGCCGAGGATGGTGTTAGGTTGTTTGACCTGCGCAAGTTAAGGAACTTCAAGTCATTTTTATCTGCAGATGCGAACTCTGGTATACAACTTCCGTATCTGCTTCTAATCATTTTTTTGATAGAGAAATCTCCATGTATAAGATAGCTTGAATGAAAATACTTTTTTTGTGCAGTTGAGTTTGATCCTAGCGGATCTTATCTCGGTGTTGCTGCATCAGATATCAGGTGAGTACACACTTGGAAATAATAGAGACCAATCTTAGCTAAAGAAAATATTCAAAGAGACTAAGCTCGCTCGATAACCTGCACTTTGGATTTGTCTACTTCAACAAAATGTATCTGTGTTTTGGCTGCAGAGTATACCAGACGGCCAGTGTGAAAGCTGAATGGAACCTAATCAAGACACTCCCAGATCTCTCCGGAACTGGTAAAATCCTCTTAGCGAACTCTTTCAATGGTCACATAGCGATTATGCTCCTAATTCCAAAAAAACTAAATCTTGCAGGTAAAGCTACGTGTGTGAAGTTCGGTTCAGATGCACAATACGTTGCAGTTGGTTCGATGGACCGTAACCTACGGATATTTGGTCTACCTGGTGATGAAAAAGCCAACGCCGATGACGACTCTATGCAAGACTCGTGAAGAATCCATGAAAACTCAGTCAGCAATCCAAATGTTCATCTCCGGTTAAATCTCCCTCAAATCTCTCAACTTTCTGTTGTATCTTACAGTGTGAGGAGAATTTCTTCGGTAGTCTTGAGTGAGTTTGTGAGTTGTGATGGTCAACTTCTTCGGTACGAATTTCAAACAACGATCACACTCGCACACACTAGAGTTTTCTTACTCCATTTCTCTTATCTTATAGGCTCTTCTAATCTCTCGCTTTGTACCTTCAAAATCTGTACCAAATATTTTCTCTGATGTTGCCAATGATCGAAACTAAATTAAATCAAGACATCAATGTAGAGCCTAAACTGACCGGATTAAACCAGAGTTGATACTCCATATTCCAACGATGAAATCTGCTTGTCTTCGTAAGATTTCATCAATCATCACCGCTTAATAAAATATGATAATGAAGAACAATAAAATTACTGCGAGACAGAGGAATTGATGAATAAAAGTAAATGTCAATTTAAAAATGTAAAGGAAAACCCTCCTGACTGTACTTGGTCAAAAATCACAGTGCACAATATTTACATTTCTCCAACGAATATCAGATTCCTTTTATATTTCCATGATCAATTTGTTTCATGAAAAGATGTTCGATGTTTGGTATCAAGATCTACAAATTATGCCCTTATCTTTATTGTGACCTGGATTTGAAATTCGTGTTAAGATATAAATCACGTGTTTCTTATAAATTCCAAAGAAAGTTTATGTTTCTTCTGTGTGCGATTTTAATTAAATTTTGTGTGAAATGCCATTCTTTATAACAAAAAAAAAAATATCTGTGTACACAATATCTACAACTACAAAATACAGAAACTAAGCTTAAACTGATATCTGCATTAGTACTGACTTATTGAGTAACAACCACAAATTACAGATGTTATTAGTTTTTAGAAGCTTTAATAACTAGTACTAGTAACTAATTTAGTGCAATTTAAAGGGAAAAAGAAATTCTCCAATATTAAATGACGAATAATAGGTAGAAATAATGCTCATTCGTTTCATTTAGATTAATGCCGAACAGTTTGTCGTACATTTTGAAATTTGAATTTCTAATTCACCACTTTCAGTTGATGTATAATTCTCAATATAATAACATATACAGTTTGTTTTGAACAAAAAAAGAAAAGAAAATGATTTTATGAATACATATTCTCGTAAAATAAATACTCTTTGAAATATCAAATGAAATAAAACCAAATTAAGCTTGCAAAACACCAAACTCACTGTACTGACTTAAGACTGGTCAGTGGTGGCTGAAGAAGAGTGTTTGACTACTGTTCATATAAAAAAATTCAAACAAAATAAAGAAAACAAATTACGCTCCTTCTCTAAAGTCTATCCTAATAATAATCCCACATCTCTAAGAGAGAGAAAAGAGTGGTCATCNAAAGTGTTCTCCCACTACCTATGCTCTAATAATCCCACATCTCTAAGAGAGAGAAAAGAGTGGTCATCCACTGCCTAAAAAATCTCTCTTTCACCATTAAAACCAAAATCAGAAAACCCAGAGGAAGAATCATAAAGAGCTTTTACTGAGCCACCAAACAAAACCAGTCACTGAATTTCACAAACCCAAAAACTCCTAAAAAAAAGTTAAAATCCAAAGAAACCCCACAAAAAAGATTCAATCTTTCTCATTACCCATATCTCTAAATTCCCATCAAATCTCTTTTTCCTCCAAAAACATAGAAAACAACCTCAATATCTCTTCTTCTCCACTAACTCTACAACCAAGAAACAATGATTTGATTTTTAAACCAAAGTTTCCTCTTCCACCAAAACAGAAAAAAAAATGGGTTTTCCTTCACTGAAGCAGCTCTTGTCTCTTTGCATCATCATCATAATCTCCATGGCTCTGTTCTCAGATCTCAAGCAAGCAAAATCAGGTTCACCAGAATACACAAACCTAATCTACAAAGGTTGTGCGAGACAGAAATTCTCAGATCCATCTGGTCTATACTCACAATCTCTCTCTGCAATGTATGGCTCATTGGTCTCTCAATCAACAAAAACAAGATTCTATAAAACCACAACTGGAACAACAAGCCAAACCAGCATCACTGGTCTTTTCCAGTGTAGAGGAGACTTGAGCAATAACGACTGTTACAACTGTGTTAGTCGTCTTCCTGTTCTCTCTGGTAAGCTCTGTGGCAAAACCATTGCCGCTAGGGTTCAGCTCTCCGGATGTTATCTTCTCTATGAAATCTCTGGCTTTGCCCAAATTTCAGGTACACCCAATTTTCGGTTTAAGCTTAACTGTTTGAAAATTTGGGTTTCGTTTGAACCGCAATTCGAGTTTTCTAGAGAACCGGATATCAAGATTCGGACAGGATCAGGGTTATCCGGTTCAACAGTGATATTACTGTTTACCTTATTTGGTTTTAGTTATACCATACCAGGAAAAATGGTCGGTTTTGTTTAAAAACATACTGTAAGATTTTAATTTTAGTAGTTTCTATCCAGTGAACCGGTTTTCATAAATTCGATATTAATAATAATCGAGTTTCGCCGTTTCAACAGTGAGAAGATTGGTTTTTAGTTTTTAGTTTTTAACCAAGCTAGGATTCGACTGAACCAGATNAAGTGAACCGGTTTTCGTAAATTCGATACTAATAATAATCGAGTTTCGCCGTTTCAACAGTGAGAAGATTGGTTTTTAGTTTTTAACCAAGCTAGGATTCGACTGAACCAGATAAACTCTTTACTCGTCGGGAAAAGTTGGTTGAAAATTAAACCGAACCGAGACTGAGTAATTTAAATCCGGTTTAAAAATTGTTTAGGAATGGAGTTGTTATTCAAGACATGTGGGAAGAAGAACCTGGCCGGGACAGGATTCGAGCAGAGAAGAGACACAGCGTTTGGTGTAATGCAAAACGGAGTCGTTTCAGGTCACGGCTTCTACGCGACTACATACGAATCGCTTTACGTTTTAGGACAGTGCGAAGGCGATGTCGGCGATTCCGATTGTAGCGGTTGCATAAAAAACGCGTTACAGAGGGCTCAAGTCGAATGTGGAAGCTCAATCTCTGGTCAGATTTATCTTCACAAGTGTTTTATCGGTTATAGTTTCTACCCAAATGGTGTTCCCAGAAGCTCTTCTTCTTATCCGAACTCTGGCTCGTCTTCTTCTTCTTCTTCTTCTTCGTCTTCTTCAGGTGAAAATTCGATTTTTTTCTTCTTCTGTGTTTTCGACAGTTAATTGGAATCTGGGTTTTGGTTGGAAATTTGAGGTCGGCGGATTTCAAAATGAAAGTTATAAATTTGCTGGAAATTCTAGAAAATGTGTTACTTTTTTAAAAATGATTTGATGTTGAAATTAATAATTTATTTATTTGACACTTTAATTCAAAAAGGAGGCTTCAGTGTGAGACTTGTTCTTTCGTTTTCAGACTCCAACAAAAAAAAAAATTGCTTTTTTTTTACCCGCCATTCTGTTTTGCTATCATGTCGTAAATCGTAACAATTACTCTTCCGAGTTTTCATTTACTAATAGCAGAAATATTTTATTTGAGGATACTTCTAGTTGATGATTTATACTTTTGATGGACAAAAAAAAAAAAAAAAAAAGGAAAAANAAAAAAAAAAAAAAAACAGGAACAACAGGCAAAACGGTGGCAATAATAGTAGGAGGAACAGCTGGTGTTGGGTTTCTTGTCATTTGTTTGCTTTTCGTCAAAAACTTGATGAGGAAGAAATATGACGGTATTCTTTTTGCTTCTCTACGTATATCTATAAACTCTCACTCACATACATACTAACATACATACACGTATAAACACATGGGTTTCGGTTGTTTCATTCNCTTCTCTACGTATATCTATAAACTCTCACTCACATACATACTAACATACATGTATAAATATATACATACACGTATAAACACATGGGTTTCGGTTGTTTCATTCGTGCACGTACGTATATAGTAAGCATGCATACGTAACTCATACAGATTAATATGGATTGTCAATGATGTTATTTTATTGCCAAAATTAGTCAGTATTTTTTTTTTTTTTATATATGTAGATATTATCTTTCTAATTTCATGAGCAAACTGATTTCCAAGATGTGGTTGTCATAAGATTCTATTTGATGTTCCAAATCTTCAAACTTTATTTTTTATACCGAAAAACTAGTGTGGAACTGCATGCATATAGAAGGCATATACACATGCACATGTTGAGAAGAAGAATAAAGGCAAAATTGATTGAGTCTGATTATTTAATGTTTTTTGGCAGATTACTGAAAAGTAAATAGGATGAAGACAACAAAATGAGTCCAACCCCAAAATGGAGGCAAACGTTAATGTGAATTCCGAGGTGCATGCAATCAATTCCCCATTTTTAGTTTCTTCAAAATTGTTATTAAATATTTAATATTTTTGGGAGGTGGAAATTGTGGTTAATTATTCTTCAAATGGAGAGCATTGAAATATGTTAGAAGAGGGACAAGTACTTCATTTTGTTCAAAAATATGTAAATGAATTTTCTTAATTCAAGTTCTTTAAGTTTTTTTTTTTGTGCAAAGATTTAAGTTTTCTTTTTCTCTTAATTTCCTAGTTTTTTTAAATGTTGGTAAATTATGTCTATTGGAATGCAGGAACATGCACAAGTCTAGTTTAAAATGGTTAGATCTTAAACATATATTGATTGACTTTCTATGAATAATTGAATATGATCATATGAATGTAGTAGATTTTACATTATATGGCAGCAGGTTTCATATTTTTTATTATCGCATATTACCTTTTTTTGTTCTTTCAAATTACGTTGTATGTCCCTTTTCTTTTTGTATGTTTT
>OVAQ01001729.1:214-10815 GCA_900406345.1 Erysimum cheiri
AAAAAAAAAAAAACAAAACCACCTCCGCCAGCACCGCAGCCAAAACACCTCCACCAGCACCGCCAAAACCTCCTCCCTCCAAAGGTTGACCTTGTGCTTGCTTTGTCTCATCATCTGGCTTAGTACCGGAATATCTATCTAGCCAACCTCCATATCAACCTCCATATCTATCACCTGACCATGGCCCTTTCCCCCTGAAACTTCTAGGACCCGAAAAACTGAAGAAAGGGACATATTCCAGTAGAAGAGGAAGAAATTTTACAAGTTTCCAATGTGGGACAAAATCACCTTATATATTAGAAAACTAGATTAATTAGGTTTAGCATTTTTATCGTTATAAATTTGGAACTTTCAGAACAGTTTGTCACTCTCATCTTTTTTGTCATCCATCAAAAACATATAATGACGAGAACCATTAACATCCCCATACGATTTAGGAATAGACAGACAAAATGAACTCAACTGTACATAATTTGTTTTGGTGATGAAATATCTCTTAGATGAATTATTTTCAAAAATGATATCCATCAATTTAAGATAATGATTAGTGATCTCAATCATCATAAAAAAAGAAGAAGATATTAATAGTCTTTTATACTATCCAAGTAAAAATAATAGTTTAGAAATTATAAGTTGATTGCTTATTATCTTTTTGTTAGACTCAAGCTTATGAACTCAAGATAGGCTCAAACAAATAGACTAGGATCCAAATGCAGAATTAACTAAATCATTATATAAAGCTCCCTAAGGATCCGAGAACCCTAGTAAAGATGCTAACATTGCAAAGTTGTAGTTATTGATAACAACCAATAAGACTAAGCCAATATTATCTCTAAACATGTGTTTGGTTTGCTACATAAAATGAATGTGTTCTATTTTCTAGTTGCAATTTAATATTGAAAGTTTTTTTTTTGCATAGTTAGAATATATGTTAGGTTCTTAGGTAACACTTCAAATTTTTTCATAATTGATTAGGGGAAAATGTTATTAAATAATTTTTNATTGATAACAACCAATAAGACTAAGCCAATATTATCTCTAAACATGTGTTTGGTTTGCTACATAAAATGAATGTGTTCTATTTTCTAGTTGCAATTTAATATTGAAAGTTTTTTTTTTGCATAGTTAGAATATATGTTAGGTTCTTAGGTAACACTTCAAATTTTTTCATAATTGATTAGGGGAAAATGTTATTAAATAATTTTTATTTTCTTTTTTGCAATTTTCTTTCATTCTTAAATTAATTGACCAACGGCTAACCTTTTATATTATCGGTTTTAAAAAAACTACGCGTACAAANTTTTTTTTTTTGCAATTTTCTTTCATTCTTAAATTAATTGACCAACAGCCAACCTTTTATATTATCGGTTTTAAAAAAACTACGCGTACAAAAATATATATGTAATAATTCAAGTTTAGATATTAAGAAGAACAATCTAAAAACAAATAAAACTAAATTTTCATGAATAATTGAATAATATTTAATTTAACACAAGTATTCTAACTGGTATGTTATTTTCTATAATTGTTGAGCATTTTTGCCAAAACTTTGTATGACTTCAACTTTATAATTTAAATTTAAAACAATAACTCACTAAAGTTCATTAGAGAAAGAGTGGTGTATAGCCAACTTAAGTTTGTCCTAAACTCATAACTTTTTAATTCACCAAACACCCAACTTTGGTTTTTGTCTTCTTGTCGAAAATTAATATTAAGCTTTTGAATTGAGATATAAAAGATGATAATAATTGTGTTTACTAGATAATTATTGTTTCTTTCCATAGTTCCTGTTTGTCCCTCCATAAATAAATAGTAGATTATTGTTTCGGAAAGTTTTTGTTATTTTAGTCATAATAATTTGTCTACAATAACATACTAATATACCACATAAATCATGGATTGATCCGCGGTAACACGAAAACAATGGTAGTGTGTGGAAAGTGAAAACAATTAGATTACAAATTCCAGTTCTTAATCCACATATTTAGACTTAACCGGAATAACACATATATAAAATAATTTTAGTATACCTACAAGATTTAAAAATTTAATGTTTAAATTGTATATCTACTATATATGTTTCCTAGATTGATTAAGCTAATTAATCACATTTAGTTGAACTAGCGAAGTACATTGAAGTGATTTAATTAATTTGTGGAACCAACTATTCATTAATAAGTAATGCAAGTTTGGATAAGGTCTTTTTACTTTTATAATGTAAAAGAGTGCATAACGGTTGCTTATGATTGAGGAACAAACCATTGCTACAGATCATTCCCCATTAACTCTTTGTAATTATTGCTCGACAATTCACTACCTTTTCTATTAGAGGTCTTATAAAAAAATTATCCATAGTTTATCATATCATTAATTATCAGCTCATTGGTCTTCTTTTACTAATATGCGTCCACCTTTCTCCATATATATAATTTTGTTTTTTTGTTAATTTTTTTCCAGATAAAGTTAATTAAACTAAGAGGTTTCATGCATTTTTTCATACTAATATATAAAGAATAGACATACCTAAGATTTCTGGTCATTTATTATAATGCTTCCACGCTTTTTAGTTGGCATTAATTTGTGTTACCATTTTGGTTTTGTGTAGCAACACATTCAAAATTGGTCTTTACACTATAGGTTTTCATATTTTTATTAATTTGGGACCAAATCAAGAATAAAAAGGTTGTTCATTAGAATTTTTAATTAACAATGGACGGAAAGAATGTATTTAAAGCCTACGGAAAAGTGTTGAAAGAAAGAAACTAAGCGTCTCCTTGGTTTTGCAGTTGTGCATGTGTAGATTTAATTAGATGTATGTTAATTTTGAGAAAATTTTCCAGTAAACCTTTAAAAAATATATTTGCCATGGAACCATATTTGCAAGATTTATGACCCGAGATCAAGGTGATTGACTCGAAGAGAAGAGCTTTTGTTCTTCACTAGTCAATCCACAATTTTAAAGATATGTGCAAAAATTTTCTCTGTGGAGGAATGAATTTTGTTGTTTTCTTTTTTACGTCAGATATAACTTAGGACTTACAAAACACAAACTTTTTTCTCTTTGGAGTTTTAAAGGGCATTTCTGAAAATAACACAAGAGAAAAGGTCACTTCACAAAATCTATTGCTATATAATACCTTTCTTATAGCCATTTCATTTCACAATACACCAACAAACAGAATCAAAACATAACAAAAAGTTATTAGAAAAAAATGAAGACAACAAAGAGTTCTCCTCTTTTAGTTATGCTGCTCGGTGTCATTATTGTAGCCACCGCCATCTCCACCATCTCCGTAGAAGGCCGTAAACATCACGTCAAGAAGATCAAACCCAAACACCGTCGTCATTCCAAAAATACCCCTACCGGCTCTCCGGCACCCGCTCCTTACCCTTCCACCAACGAGGACGTTTTCAACATTCTCTCCTTTGGTGCCAAGGGTGATGGAGTCTCCGACGACTCAAAGGTACCCATATATTTTCAACATCATGATTGATGCTTAAAAAAAATTAGTGTATCTATTGTTTATTTACGTTTGAGTTTGAATTTTTTTTGAGAAATTCCTCAAAATACCACAAAACTAAAATTATATTTTTTTCGTTTATATTTAGTATCTTTAATTCTTATTAATTTCAAATGAAATCATAACATTAATCATATCAACCGAAACAGTTTCATTAATTGTACACGTAAATGGCCAAGAAAGCTAGATTATGACATTGTTTTATCGGAGCGTACGTTACATAATCGAGAGGTGTGCAGGCATTGGTCGGAGCGTGGAAGGCGGCTTGCAAAGTGGTGGGAGGGAAGGTGGAGATTCCGGCAGGTAAAGAGTTTATGGTGAAGTCGGTGACGTTGCAAGGGCCTTGCAAGGAGGAGACGGTGGTTCAAATAGAAGGAACCTTAGTGGCTCCGGAGAAGATAGGGTCATGGCCTAAGTCAAGCTTGTTTCAATGGCTTAACTTCAAATGGGTCAGTCATGTGACCATCCAAGGCTCAGGGACTCTTAACGGTCGTGGCTCTAACTGGTGGAACTTAGACACTTATCAAACTCAGACGAAAAATAAGTATATCCCTCCAATGAAACCAACGGTGAGTCTATTTGTATTAAATAACGTTATTTAAAATTGTTAAAACGTTTATAAATTGGTATGCCAATGCATATATATATTGATGGCTTATTTTATACGTATAGGCACTTAGGTTTTATGCAAGTGATAACGTGACGGTCCGTGACATAAGTATCACGAACAGCCCACTGTGTCATTTGAAGTTCGATGATTCGGACGGGGTCAAAGTCAACAACATTACGATCTCTTCGCCGGAGAATAGTCCTAACACCGACGGCATCCACCTTCAGAACACACGTAACGTCGAGATTCAGCACTCTAACATCGCTTGCGGTAATTCCTATTCTCCTACTTTAGATTTCATTTATTTTCTTGATAAAAATAACTATATATAATTAAAACCATAGATTTTGATCAACTTTTCATATGATCATGAGTATTAGTGTATGACTCTAAGCCTGAGAAAATTAGCCGGATCAACTAAAGATTTTGATGTATTTTTATCCCATTAACGTTGCTACACGATGACTTAAATAATATGCTTAATTACTGTATATATTATCTTATTGGTATATTATGGTTAATAATCCGCATAATCCATGAATTTACAGCCGATTTTCGTTACATAAATACGCTTTCCTTATACAAAAAGACATTAATATGACTTATAAAAAAATGAATTTTGTTCTACTTCCATTATTATGTGACCCTATCATTCTGCAATTGAAATACATGAAAAGAAAATTACTTCAAAAATAAATTATATAATTGAACATAGTGGTTGTCACGTTGTAGAAGTGAAAAAAATATAGGGACAGAAAAGATAAGTAATGTAAAGTTTTTTAAACAAAATAAAGACATCATTGGCTTAATTAAAAACAACAGTTAACGGTATAACTGTCACCAAACTAACTTTTTATGCAAACAAGCAAGCATGCAGAATGAAAAAGCTCCCTTTTCTTTAGTTTAATGCTAATATTTATACATAAATTAAGAAGGGTTACATGGACCAGAGATTCTAAATGTTTAAATACTAAACACAAGTCATATTATAATAATCAATATTAGTTATATACTATTCATCTATTTTGGGAAGGATTTATTTCTAAAATTTCTATTTCAATCTTTTTTAATTAATAATCATCTTTATATACAGGAGATGACTGTGTATCCATTCAAACCGGCTCCTCCAATGTACATATTCACCACATCAATTGTGGCCCTGGCCATGGCATCAGGTATATATATAAGAAAAAAATTTACATCAAATTTTCAGTTTTTTACTTTTTCATTTTTTACTGATTTTTTTTTGGGTATTTTTTTTGGAATGTGATCACAGCATAGGTGGACTAGGGAAAGATAAGAGTGTGGCATGTGTTTCTGATATCATTGTAGAAGATATCTCTATTCAGAACACTCTTGCTGGTGTTCGGATCAAGACTTGGCAGGTACATATATATTATAAATATAGAGACGACGTTAGCTTATAATAAGGATCTACAATATGGTAATATTGAAATATATAAAACTAAAAAGATAAAATTAGACATGTTATGAAAATTTGTGTTTCTACATGAATCACGTTTGTGTAAATTTCTCTCGGTGAGTTACGTGTATATGTATATCGGCAGGGAGGATTAGGGGTCGTCAAGAACCTAACATTTTCGAACATACAAGTAACGGACGTAAAGGTACCGATAGTAATAGACCAATATTACTGCGATAAGTCCAAGTGTAAAAATCAGACCGGTGCAGTGTCTATTTCCGGCGTTAAATACAACAACATCGTCGGTAGTTTCACGGTGCAGCCGGTACGTATCGCATGCAGCAGCAACGTGCCATGCATGAGCGTCGATCTTATGGATATAAGGCTAAGACCTTCCGGAGGAATCAGAGGGTTACAAACTCATCAGCAACAACAAGCTTTGTGTTGGAACTCGTACGGCAAAACACAAGGGCCTTTGGTTCCTTCAAGCATTGGCTATTGCTTGAGGAAGAGTAATATTGGTGGTTATTATTCCCAAAAAGTTGCTCGGTCCTATAACAAGATTTGCCCTTCATCATAAAACCTTAAATCAAAATTTAGGATTACTATAATATTATCCGAGATCGAAGATCAGTTATATGCCACCGATTCTTGGTATCTATGTTTTTATATATTGCTTTTTTATTTTGTGTTTATTTTGGGAGATCATGATGTTTCTCTTTGCTTCCCTTCTGCAACTTTTTGTGGATGTGAGAAGGTGATGGCTATTGTATCAGCTTTTTATTTTATTCCATAGTGTTATGATGTATGATTCCAATTTCAGAGGTTTAATATTACTTTACATATTGCTTGTAATATTTATATAATATACTAATGTTTGTTTGAGGTAGTCATCACTAATTATATTGGTACTATTTCACGACCTAAATTAGTCCACTAGAGTGTGGCATGTAAATTGAAGAAAAATGGATCAGTGTCAAAATATTGTTCAGGATTTATAACATCGTGGTTAAGCTAAATTTTTTTAATCGTTATTAATATGCTAGTTGATATCTAATTAAAAAGAAACAGGAGTACTGTAAAGTGAGTGTCCAAGCTTTTCTTTTTCTACTATAAAATAACAAGTTGATCATATTTATGTACGAAGATAAGAAAACTCAAAAATGCTTAAACAAAAAAAGTGAACATTTGAAAAGGAAAAGGCTCAATAAGTCAGAATTGAGAGAATATTCATTCGCAAATATTAACGTAAGAACTTTTAATTTCCCTTAAAAGCTACAAACAAAAAGGTGTCTCGAAATTATTTCTTAGTGGAGGTAGAACCAACTGATAATACTTTGCCTTTGGTGGAACGGCCACATTCTCTTCCATAATTTTATGGTTACTAACTACGAAACCTAACTTTTAATATAACAATAATCACCCATCAATCACAATATTGGATGTTAGAAAACTAAAATATATACTTATGTGTGAGCAAATCTCTCTGACGTTTTTCAGGCACATATATCAGTGATAGCTGATTAAAATAGTGTCGATTTTTGTAAATAAAAAATAATTGTTATACACTAATTCGAATGAGATTTTTCATATTCGGAAATTAAAATTAGACTGAAGTTTTTAACTAAGAAAATCTATAACTATGAATGTAAAACACATAACTCAACTCGAGTAATGGGGATCGGATATATATTTGAGCATTGCAAGTTGCATTATATCTACATATTTATGAATACAAAAGTCATGAGTATTGTNGTACTAATTCGAATGAGATTTTTCATATTCGGAAATTAAAATTAGACTGAAGTTTTTAACTAAGAAAATCTATAACTATGAATGTAAAACACATAACTCAACTCGAGTAATGGGGATCGGATATATATTTGAGCATTGCAAGTTGCATTATATCTACATATTTATGAATACAAAAGTCATGAGTATTGTTGAGTAGTATAATGTGAGAGACTGAGTCATAGAGTGTCTTCACCGTCCATTTAGGTGCTCTTTAATCAAAATCTATGTCGCACGCGCATGTGATATGTATATCTTTTTTATTAGTTTCTACCTATATCTTTCTCTTTTTTTTTCCTTAATTTTTTTCCAAATATATATTTCAACAAACATTATATTATTATTTTTCTATTAAGTTAAACTTGGTTACATACAGTAATCACTTTTTAAATGCAACTTCTAATAACATGAATATTGGATACAAAAAAAAGAGAGAATGATTAATTGGGTTAGAGAATATTATGTCTAGTTTAAGTTACTGAGAACATCAGATTTTACTGGTCTTTGGAATTTCATACATTGTAGTATACAGCCTTATCTAGCTAATAAGTAATGTATGGTGGAGCATAAGTCATCTGGCTTTGGTTTAAGACCGTCTAGCTTATACGTTTCGTATAATACTTTATCAAAATTACACTGTTTTAAGACAACAGATTTTGAGTCATCAATTAATCTTCTTAAGTTGTCGAAAACTCAATGTCTAGTTTTACTAAAAAATGGTAGAATTAGACAACTTAAACATTATATTCAATCCAAGTGAATGGAAACTTCCTTCTGCTTTCTTTCATCCTCTTTATCCCTCTGGTTCACAATATTGTGAGATTGATGTCTATTTCTCCTTTTACCAATTTTAGCTATAAAATGAAGAAGACATGCATTAATTGCTTAAGATTTCTATTCTTTCCTCATCTTTCAAAAATTAAATGAGGAACTTTGTATACCAAATTGGAATTTTACATTTTCATACGGATAAAAAACAAAAATCAGTTCAAGACAATACATTGTCCGTTTATAATGGGCTTTTCACGTTAAATCCAAGCCCATCATGTTGTAATTTTTGTTTTAGGAAGAAAAAAACCCGTCCCGCGTTAAAAACAAAACAGAATCAAAATTTACTTCATATCTCCTCACGTGAGAGTCACGTGTTCGGTAAAAGAGGTTAAAACGCAAAACAAACCCTAAAGGAAAGTCATTTCTGGGTCGAGAAGCTGCGAAGAATCGCTGATAGAGAGTGACACAAAGGTACGTGAATCTTCTCAATTTCGATCTCTCTGCGTATCTAATCACTCTATTCATGTTAAAGTTTCGATTTTTCCTTCAATTTTCAATTTGGGTCTGCTTAGATCAATCGAAATCGTTTTACTTAATTTCACAAGCTGATTGTTAGTTCTTCTAAAGTTTCGATTTTTGGTTTGTTGTAGTTTTGATTTTAAGCTTGAAGAGGAAGAACATGGCAGACCAAGAATCAGATAAGAACATTGAGATTTGGAAGATTAAGAAGCTAATCAAGGGACTTGAAACCGCTAGAGGTAATGGAACAAGTATGATCTCTCTTATAATGCCTCCTAAAGATCAAGTAGCTCGTGTCACTAAGATGCTTGCTGATGAATACGGAACTGCTTCAAACATCAAGAGTAGAGTAAATCGTCAATCTGTTTTATCTGCAATTACTTCAGCTCAACAGAGATTGAAACTCTACAATAGAGTCCCTCCCAATGGTCTTGTTTTGTATACCGGAACTATTGTTACGGACGATGGTAAAGAGAAGAAAGTGACGATTGATTTCGAGCCTTTTAAACCGATAAATGCTTCGTTGTACTTGTGTGACAATAAGTTCCACACGGAGCCTTTGAATGAGCTTTTGGAGTCTGATGATAAGTTTGGTTTCATTGTTATGGATGGAAATGGGACTTTGTTTGGTACTTTGAGTGGGAATACAAGAGAGGTTCTTCACAAATTCACTGTCGATCTTCCTAAAAAGCACGGAAGAGGAGGACAATCTGCGCTGCGTTTTGCTCGTCTTAGGATGGAGAAGAGACATAACTATGTGAGGAAAACTGCAGAGCTTGCCACTCAGTTTTACATTAATCCAGCTACGAGTCAGCCTAATGTCTCTGGTCTGATACTTGCTGGTTCAGCGGATTTCAAGACTGAGCTAAGTCAATCAGAACTGTTTGATCCTCGTCTTCAAGCTAAGATATTGAATGTGGTTGATGTTTCTTACGGAGGNTGGAGGAGAGAATGGTTTCAACCAAGCAATTGAGCTTTCTGCTGAGATTCTATCTAACGTGAAGTTCATACAAGAAAAGAAACTGATTGGGAAGTACTTTGAGGAGATCAGTCAAGACACGGGGAAATATGTTTTCGGTGTTGATGACACTTTAAAGGCTCTGGAAATGGGTGCTGTTGAAACTCTTATAGTGTGGGAGAATCTGGATATCAATAGGTACGAGTTAAAGAACAGCACGACCGGTGAAATCGTGATTAAGCATTTGGGAAAAGATCAAGAGAACAAACAAAGCAACTTCCATGATGCGGAGACCAACGCAGAGTTAGAAGTTCAGGAGAAGATGCCTCTGCTTGAATGGTTTGCTAATGAGTATAAACGTTTTGGTTGTACACTTGAATTCGTAACTAACAAGTCCCAAGAAGGATCACAATTTTGCAGAGGGTTTGGCGGAATCGGTGGATTGTTGCGGTACCAGCTTGATATGAGGACGTTTGATGAATTATCGGATACTGAAGCTTACGAAGATTCAGATTAAGTGGGATAAAATATGGTTTAAGACCTCGAGAAGGATTTGAAGATTGTGGAAAAAAGAAAGACTTTGTTTGCTTTTACTTTGTCTCTCTCTGTTATCTTCCAATTTCATGTTGCCTTTTTTTCCGAAACAATATGTTAAAATGTATGAGAAATTTGAGCTTCGTTAGACATTTTTGAGACATTTCTTATTTGCTGCGTATAATTGTGATCTACAAATTCAATATACAGTACATCAATGTTGCCTTAACTGTATTTTTAACGGTAATATTAGTCTAATTAGTAACAATGAGAATCAACATTAATAGTGATTACCTTAAGTAAATGTCCTAAAGATTCAGAAACTGGAAAGTAGCCGTTGGATTAATTGGAAAAAGAAAGGAAACGAAAAAGTAATACAAATAGCCGAATCCATTGTCTAGATTTCACAATCTTTGTGTTATTTCTTTATATCTTCTGAGAAAATCTGTGATGAATCCAAAAAGATGTGCTGCT
>OVAQ01001730.1:380-16172 GCA_900406345.1 Erysimum cheiri
GCAAAATACGTGGAATCTATACAAATAAATTTGTCTTTTTATGTATAGTTGCTTATTCAGTGGTTGTCACCAACCCCCATGAGATCTCGTAGCCACAAAATTATCATGTTTTTTTTATTTTTCCATAAAACTACTAATAACATTTTTATCATTATTTAATAATTTACCAACCTCGAAAAACTTTAATAGATATATAAACACTATCACCATTGTATCACTCGTCTCTCTCTACTTCGCTCAGATTTGCATTTTCTGGTTATGGAGCGTGCAAGGAGACTTGCTTACCGAGGGATCGTGAAACGTCTCATCAACGAGACGAAACGACACCGTATCAACGAATCTTCATCTCTTCCGGCGGTTTTTACTCCCTCAAGGTATGTCTCCTCCGTCTCATCCTTCCTCCATAACCGCCGTGATATCTCCGTCATCGGAAGCTCCGGGAGGAATTTACAGCAAACACGATCGATCTCCGTGGATGTTCTAAAGCCGAGTGATACGTTCCCGCGTCGTCATAACTCAGCTACACCGGAAGAACAAACACAGATGGCGAATTACTGCGGATTCGATGATCTCAATACTTTGATTGATTCAACAGTTCCGAAATCGATTCGGTTAGATTCGATGAAGTTTTCGGGGAAATTTGATGAAGGATTAACTGAGAGTCAAATGATTGAGCATATGAGTGATTTAGCTTCGAAGAACAAAGTTTTCAAATCGTTTATTGGTATGGGATACTATAATACTTTTGTTCCTCCTGTGATTTTGCGTAATGTAATGGAGAATCCTGCTTGGTATACTCAATATACTCCTTATCAAGCTGAGATTTCTCAAGGAAGGCTTGAATCTTTGCTTAATTTCCAGACGGTTATCACTGATCTTACTGGTTTACCTATGTCGAACGCTTCGTTGCTCGACGAAGGTACCGCGGCTGCCGAAGCAATGGCGATGTGTAACAATATTCAAAAGGGGAAGAAGAAGACGTTTGTGATTGCTAGTAATTGTCATCCTCAGACTATTGATGTTTGTAAGACTAGAGCTGATGGTTTTGATTTGAAGGTTGTTACGGTTGATCTTAAAGATGTTGATTATAGCTCTGGAGATGTTTGTGGAGTGTTGGTTCAGTATCCGGGAACTGAAGGTGAAGTGTTGGATTATGGTGAGTTTGTTAAGAATGCTCATGCTAATGGTGTTAAGGTTGTGATGGCTACGGATTTGTTGGCTTTGACCGTGTTGAAACCGCCGGGAGAGTTTGGTGCGGATATTGTCGTTGGTTCGGCTCAGAGGTTTGGTGTTCCGATGGGTTATGGTGGTCCTCATGCTGCTTTCTTGGCTACTTCACAAGAGTATAAGAGGATGATGCCTGGGAGAATTATTGGTGTTAGTGTTGATTCTTCCGGGAAACAAGCTTTGCGTATGGCTATGCAGACTAGGGAACAACATATCCGCAGGGATAAAGCTACTAGCAACATCTGTACCGCTCAGGTAAATTTGGCTTCAAACAAACTCTATAGGATTTGACTGGTAACTCCTTACCGCTTTGATTATTATCAATCACAAAACCGGAAAGAATTAGCAGTAGTGTTACCATTGTTTATCTCTGACCATCATTTTTTACCTTTTCAAACTATTTCGCTATCGATTACCGCTTTTTCTGCCGGCTAAAAAAACTCTTAAAGCTAAAACATTTTTACATAGTTTTACTTTTTAAACTTTTATATTAAAATTTTTTCACTTCTTTTACCTTGTTGTAGGCGTTGCTTGCAAATATGTCTGCCATGTATGCTGTTTACCATGGACCAGAAGGCTTGAAATCTATGGCACAAAGGGTTCATGGTCTGGCTGGAGTATTTGCCTTAGGATTGAAGAAACTGGGAACTGCACAAGTCCAAGATCTTCCCTTCTTTGACACTGTCAAAATTACGTGTTCAGATGCACATGCAATTGTTGATGCAGCAGCCAAGAAAGAGATCAATTTGCGTCTTGTGGACTCCAACACTGTGAGTTTCTTCATATATATATATATATTTCTCTTTGAATATCTGGATTATATATTGAGGGTGTTTTTTCATGTTGTCCTTTAAGATTACTGTTGCTTTTGATGAAACAACCACCTTGGATGATGTCGATAAACTTTTCGAAGTTTTTGCTTCTGGCAAGCCCGTAAGTTTTCCATTCCTTTTGCCTGTTTATTTTCCGCTTGTTCACTCTTTTCCCTGTTTGCTTGAAATGTTGTTTTCTCCTTTTCCAATGTAAAGGTTCCATTCACGGCTGAGTTTCTTGCACCGGAGTTTGACAATGCTATTCCTTCTAGCCTAACAAGAGAGAGCCCTTATTTGACCCACCCGATATTCAACATGTATATAACCTTCTCTGAATCTTGGATCATCGTTTATTTTCTTGTGGCTTATTAAGTACCTCACATTTTACTTTCCTGTTTTCTTACATTTGATTAGGTACCACACGGAGCACGAGTTACTTAGGTACATCCACAAGTTAGAATCCAAAGATCTATCATTGTGCCACAGCATGATTCCACTTGGATCTTGTACAATGAAATTGAACGCCACGACCGAAATGATTCCAGTCACATGGCCAAATTTCACCAACATGCACCCATTTGCTCCCGTTGAACAAGCCCAAGGTTATCAGGTGAGACCACATATTTGATTTATCTGACTGTAAAATTTGAACTATGTACTGATTTTTTTGTTTGACAACTTATAGGAAATGTTTACGAATTTGGGTGATCTCTTGTGTAAGATCACTGGATTCGATTCTTTCTCATTGCAACCTAACGCCGGTGCTGCTGGCGAGTATGCCGGGCTTATGGTTATCCGTGCTTATCATATGGTAAGCCTGACTCCAGTTTTCCTATTTCCAATATGAACTTACACTCCAACAAATTTGGTGAATGGGTGAATGAATGATGCAGTCAAGAGGAGATCATCACCGAAATGTGTGCATCATTCCTGTTTCTGCACACGGGACAAACCCTGCTAGTGCTGCCATGTGCGGAATGAAAATTGTTGTCATTGGAACTGATGCCAAGGGAAACATCAACATCGAAGAGTTGAGGAAAGCCGCCGAAGCCAACAAGGAAAACTTGGCTGCCCTTATGGTAATGTATTTACTTCTTTCATAACCTGTTTTGGGGTCAACCCACTTTCTGATTATGCAACTTCTTTTTAATTATCAGGTTACATACCCTTCAACCCATGGAGTCTATGAAGAGGGTATCGACGAGATTTGCAATATAATTCATGAAAATGGAGGCCAAGTTTATATGGATGGTGCTAATATGAATGCACAGGTATGGTTTCTCTGCTGGTACGGATTATATGATGACTGAAGAATCCAAAAGTTGTCAAATTTGAGAATGTTGTTTGGACTTCTAGGTGGGTTTGACTAGCCCTGGTTTTATTGGAGCGGATGTTTGTCATCTCAATCTCCACAAGACTTTCTGTATCCCTCACGGAGGTGGTGGTCCTGGTATGGGCCCTATCGGTGTGAAGCAACATTTGGCTCCATTCCTACCTTCTCACCCTGTGGTTAGTGTCAATTCTCGTCTGTTATAATCGCTAATCCATCGTTCTCATTGATTGGGTTATCTATTGGCTTTCCTGTTTACACTCTATTACTCTGCTACAGATATCTACCGGTGGTATCCCTGAACCCGAACATACATCACCGCTGGGAACCATTTCTGCAGCACCATGGGGGTCTGCCCTTATCTTGCCAATCTCTTATACTTACATCGCGATGATGGGATCTGGGGGACTCACCGACGCCTCAAAGATTGCAATTTTGAACGCTAACTACATGGCAAAGCGTCTGGAGGTACCTTCTATTGTCCTTGCAACTCTTTAAAGTAAATAAACTTCTCTTCTTGTGCAAGCTCACTTATGATTTCTTACTTTTCAGAGCCACTACCCAGTTCTTTTCCGTGGTGTCAATGGAACAGTCGCTCACGAATTCATCATTGACTTGAGAGGATTCAAGGTATGTTTCTTTATCTCGTTCGAGTAAATGTTCTCATTTTTGGGTTGTAAATGACGAATCAATGTCTTGTTCACTCTCTTCAGAACACTGCTGGGATAGAACCAGAGGATGTAGCGAAACGACTGATTGATTATGGGTTCCATGGACCGACAATGTCATGGCCTGTCCCTGGAACGCTTATGATCGAGCCAACCGAAAGCGAAAGCAAGGTAATAATGTCTTGCACTGCAAATCTCTCAAACACTCAGCTCTCAGTCCGTAATACGTGGCTTCAAAATCTATGTTTCTGTAATATTGCAGGCTGAGTTAGACAGGTTCTGTGATGCTCTCATCTCGATCAGAGAAGAAATTTCTCAGATTGAGAAAGGACACGCAGATCCACACAACAACGTTCTGAAGGTAAAGAAATTTTTTAAGACTGCAGCTTCAGTTCGGATTTGCTGTCTTGTCGGATACTAATGACCTTAAAACACAAACACACACAGGGAGCTCCACATCCTCCTCAATTGCTGATGGCAGACACATGGAAAAAGCCGTATTCTCGTGAATACGCAGCCTTCCCTGCTCCATGGCTCCGTCAAACCAAGTTCTGGCCCACTACAGGTACTTGAAAACTATGGGTGGCATACTCATTGAAAACATTTGGTTTTTTATGAGTCGTTTCAAAATGTAAACTATTTATGTGTGAAACAGGGCGTGTGGACAACGTGTATGGAGACCGTAATCTGGTGTGCACTCTCCAACCGGCGAGTGAAGAACAGGCTGCAGCTGCAGTGTCTGCTTAAATGAAGCCGCAATGAAGCTACTCGCACCCGCACCTGCACCGGATCCAGAAACAAATCTTTACTTATGGCTTTTACATTTCTTCCCAGCCTCATCATCACTTTCACTTTCACTTCCTGTACAATGTACATACGTAGTCCTAAGTTCTCCCTCATTTATCTAATAAAATACATTTCTATTATATTTCACTTTCTTATACTTTTATGAGTTTTACCTATTCGGATGCTGTGATCACCATCGTGGTTATATTTACGACATGATCTCTTTGAAATAAAAGTTTGAATTCTTAGGTCACTATCTTGTACTTGGGAACTTGCTATTTTAGGGATACTTAGGTACTTGACCGGCCTTGTACATGCTGTAAAAGTTTGTATATATACTTGGTTTGTTATAAACAACCCAAATACTTGCTTTTACTTACAAATTATTTGACCGGCCTTGTAGATTACAACATGCGAGTTACTTACAATTTACTTACAAATTATTTGCTATTATTGATTATGTTCTTTACCGGCTTAAAATTTAATTTACAATTGAACATGTTTAAAGTGTATTTTTAAAAATATACTTTAAAAATCTAATACTATAGTAAAAGTATATATATAAAATATTACAAATAAAACAAGTAATGAGTAAATTAAGTCAGATATTGTTTTTTTTTTTTTTTTCTAAAATTTCTTACTTGATCCATACTTGAAAGTAAGAAAAATTATATTACATGTTACTTTTCTTAATAACATCGAATACCTGTTTTTAAATCGAATATGCAACATATAACATGTATGGGACAAATACCAAATGATATACTAAAACTATTGGGCAAAAAAAGAACCATAATTCTAGGTTTTATTTATAAATGTTGACATGTATCCTCTTAACTAGTTGGTAAAAAAAATTAAAGTTAGAAGAAACAAAATTAAAGAAAAAGAATCTAAATTCTGGAGTAGTTATTTTTCTTTTTACTTTTTGTAACGTTAGCTTTAATTCCACTTTTTGAATAGAAACAAACACAAAAAAAAAATTCTTTTTTTTCTAACTAGTAAAAAATATAAAAAATTATATTACTTATTACTTGTCTTAACAACGACGAGTACTTGTTTTTAAATCGGGTACGCAACATATAACAGGTATGGACATAAACCAAGTAATATAATTAGAAAATTGGGCAAAACCCATAATTTTGGGTTTTATTTACAAATGTTGACATGTACCTCTAATTGGTTGCATGTAAAAAGAATCTAAATTCGGAAGTTAGGTTTTTTTTTTTTTTCCAAAGTTAACTTTAATTACACTTTTTTACTTTTTGATTAGAAACAAACATTTTTTTTTTTCTATCTGATGAAAAATAAATGAATCTCAAAGTAACTTTTTTTTACTATTTTATTTTCTTGCCTCGTGCTACTAATCATACTTGTCAGTGCTTTGTCTATTGTAGACGGTTTTACTCTTATTAAAAAAATTACAGAAAAAAAAAATTGATTCTAAGTATGAACTGTTGAAGATTGTAATATCCCGGTTTCAGGATGCATGCAGAAAAGTTTAAAAGAATTGATTTGACCATCTATGTTACCAAAGTATTTTTTTTCTTTTCGGTCAAATGTCCTGAGAGAACTTCATAGTTAAGCGTGTTTGAGCTGGAGTAGTTTCATGATGGATGACCTTCTGGGAAGTGATTTTCAGAACCGTGTGAGTGAGGACAAAACACGGGAAAAGATCATGTGGTGATTGTAGGGTCAATTACAAAACTTTAAAGTCTCCCGGACATAATAAACTAGCCATCGGATATGAGTGTGCCATAGGCCGAAAGAGAACATGGACCCACTAAGAAGGGTCCACTAAGAGATGGCGGTCGAGACGTTACAAAGATAATTTTCCACTAACAAATAATGATAATATATAACAATACTCGATAGGTACCAACCAAGTAATATCATTAAAAAACTGGGCAAAAAACCATAATTCTAGGTTTTATTTACAAATGTTGACATGTATCTTTGAAGTGAGAGGAAAAAAGATAAAGAAAGATAATCGAAATTCTGGAGTTTTTTTTTTTTTTTTTGCAAAGTTAACTTTAATTCCACTTTTTTACTTTCTGAAGTATAAAATTTTTGTTCTATACTCGGAAGGATTCCTTGGTCTGGAGCTTATTTGCACAGTCTGGATATAACCTCCTTGTAAATGAAGAAGAGATATACATAATTGTAACAACCCGCCCCGTCAGACCCTCCTGCCCCACCAGGTAGGTTATTGGTCGATGCGCTGCAGCGCTGTAAGAATGCCATGTGGTGGCAGGTTGCCACGGAGCGGGTCACATGGGGCGGGTTGTTACAGAAAAGTCGACTTTTTATGTAACAACCCGCCCCGTCGGACCCGCCCCGTGGCAAGCTCCGCCACATGGCATCCTTACAGCGCTGCAGCGCATCGACCAGAACCTCTCTCCTATGGGTCCAATCTGGCCCGCAGGCCCTTCTGGCCCACCAGATAGTTTCCCTTAAATCCATTCCGATATAAAATGTCTGGATACAGTTCTTGCATCGCTATGCTTCACGTTCCTACACCGTGAACAAGGACACGATAAAGTTCCTCTCTCCATGTAAGAAAATTGATTACACGCAAATTGAATAAATGCGTTAATCCCTTCTTTAAATTCTTCTGAAACACAATTTCTCTCAGGATCTATATGTCGATCCATCCACTCTCTACACTGAAAAAAGTTATACATTTTTCGGATTCTTCTGAAATTTTTCTCTTATGTGGTATATGAAATGAATGCGAGAGTCGTTTGAATTTATAATAGAAATGTACCCACGAATTTGCCACGAATAAATCTGTGGCTAAAACGAATATATTCGATTCGAATATATTCCCGCTGCACATATAAGAGTGATGGAAAATTTCAATCTCTGTGACACGCAAAAGAGTGATGTGAAAATTCAATTTTGACGCTTTGCCACGGAACTGTTCGTAGGAAATCTGTGGTTTGATGTCGGCAATATGCCACGGAACTTGCCACGGATAACTTTGTGGCAAATCGGTGGGAAAAGGCCACGACTATGTCACGTCCAAGGTTGTAGCTAAGTAGCCACGGAACATTTTGTGGGTAATGTCGTGGCAATTATAGCCACCGAATTCTTCGTGGTTTTGTTGTGGCTTTTAGCCACGGTATACTCACAAAAAAGCCACGGACATATATTTTATGCAGGTTGTAGCTGTTCCGTGGTTATTTCGTGACAAAGTAGTTTTAGCCACGGAGCGTCTGTGACTATGCCGTGGCTATACGCGAAATTTTTAGTAGTGAACAAATACTCTAAAGATTTCTTGTTGTGTTTTCCTTTTTTGTTCTTCTAGGTTTATGATTTCTCATTGGATCGTATCTTGAATTGATGTCCAAGTACAATTAGCTTGAGTGACTCCCATTGATCGACAATTACAAAACACCAGAGCCAGTTGGCAGACGATTTGTCTCAAAAAGATAAGCACGATGATAGATATCCAGGGGCCGGGGATCTTGGAGATTTTCTAAAATCTTAAAACCGTTACGTCTGCCACAGACATAGAATCGGTTGTCGTCTTGTCATAAATTTGATATCACTTTATACCGACAATAGAAATTCAGGTTTCCATGTATTCAATCATCAAACCATAATAACGAGAAACCGTAATCAATATGATAAATCAATAAAAATCGATCAAAAGTTTCGGAACTTCATAAACCGTCTCCAAATTTTACGGAAACTAAAAATCTAATTTTTAATACCAAATTTTAATCTTTAAACCTATATTTTGATCACAAATACTCAAAACTCAAATAGTTTACCTTCTTACCTCTAGATTCGGACAGTAAAAAAACTCCAAATCAGACAAAATTCTAAAGATTTCTTCTTGTATTTTCTTTCTTTTTCTTTCCTTCTAGGTTTGTTTGATAAAAGCAAAGCTCCTTTTATTTTATTTTTAGCCTTAAATATTTAACCCACTTTATTAATAATAAAAATTAGACGGTGCAGTAATTGATAAACAACCAAAGATTCATTGTACCTTTCTCCTTCTTCTTCAATGAATTTTCTATAATAGAAGAAACGTTACTTTGCAAAACCCCTCTATAAAAATCTCCTCTTTTCTCATCAAAATCCACAAAGCATCCGTTTCAATTCCTTCTCCGAGCTTTCGCATCACTTTCAACGATTCCCTCTTTCTCTCCTCGTCGATTCTTATATCGGCGTTGGGAGTTTCCGACAGGTGAAATCGAAACACATTCCACTTTCGTAATGAATCTTTCTGGTGATTTTGTTTGTTTTACGGTTTTTTGTTTTAGATCTTGAGTTTTTACTGTTTTTTAAAGTAAATGCTTAAATGGGTTTTGTTTAGTTTCTGAAGATTTACTGAAATTTTCACAATGCTGTGAAATCAGAATTAGACTGATACTTGGAGACCAAATTGGGAGATTATTACAGAAGTAATGTTGTCAGAATCAACAAAGCTCATGCCTTTTCGTTCTCATCGGTTTTCAAGAGGTTTCAATTTGATGAAAAGAGATAAAAGTTTGAGTCTTTGAATATTTTTGATAAATGGGTCTCTCTTTGCTTTGGACTAATGATGAGACTGCTTCTGTGTTATTAGGCATGTCTCGTGGAAGAGTTTTGATGGAGCTGAGACGATGTTATGATGTTGAAGATTCAGTTTCTATACCAACGATAATGGAGGAAGAAGATGATGATGATCTATGGCCACTAAATGAGATTGATTTCAACAAGTCGAAGTTTCCGTGTTGTATAGTTTGGACTCCTCTTCCTGTTGTCTCTTGGTTAGCTCCCTTCATTGGCCATATAGGTCTTTGCAGAGAAGATGGAATCATTTTGGACTTTGCTGGATCTAACTTCATCAATGTTGATGATTTTGCTTTTGGTCCTCCTGCTCGGTATCTCCAACTCGATCGAACCAAGGTATATCGGTATCTTCTTCTCTATTCAATAAGATCTGGTTAAGCATGCATTGTTAAAGATAAGTTCGTTTTAAGCTTATACGATGTTCACTGTATCAAATGTGCGTATTTGTTGTAGTGTTGTTTACCGCGACACTTAGGTGGACACACATGCAAGTACGGATATGGACATACTGAGTTTGGATCATCAGTTACATGGGATGATGCACTGAGGATGACCACGCGTAGCTTTGAGCATAAATCCTACAACCTCTTCACTTGTAACTGCCACTCGTTTGTCGCAAACTGTCTAAACCGTCTTTGCTATGGTGGCTCAATGGAATGGAACATGGTGAATGTTGCTATCATGTTAATGATCAAAGGGAAATGGATCAGTGTTTCGTCGATAGTCCGGTCATTTTTTCCATTTGCTTTGGTCACGTCTTTGGGGTTATTATTCGTCGGCTGGCCATTCCTGGTCGGTCTCTTCTCGTTCTCGCTACTACTCGTTGCTTGGTTTATAATTGCTACTTACTGTTGTAGGAACATAATTACTTGAAGCAGTAAGAGAGAAGTATAAATATGATGTACCTAAATATTATGTTAATCCTAAGAAGTGTTCTATATTCCTCTTGGCACCTTCTAGCTTTCAAATCCATTTTAAAGCACTTAAGCAATTTTAAAGCACTTAGCATTGGGACTAGGTGTCTGTACATCACACTTATCTTATCTTAAAACTTAATTATGTAACTAAATTATATTAAAAATAATAATATAATATTAAGAGAGATGAGTGAGTCTCTAAACAATAGATATGCTCTTATATTAAGAATTGTTTTAAGACTAGAAATATAATTTATTATTTTAAAAGGCAAAATAAATTCAAATAAGTGTAATTTTCATTGTATTTTTTTTTAGTATAGTTTTGTAACAGTTACATCTAAATATGATATTCTATGGAACAAAAGTGTCAAATCACTCGGCTAAGTAATTTATTTTGTTCCAAAAGTTGTTTTATTTCTCTTTCTCGGTAAGGGAAATAACAGAGTTAAAAGTGATAGTAGAAAAAGTAAATAAAAAAAAATCTTATGAAAAATCATGGAGCTTATATCATATGACAAAAACAGTATAGAGTTCTCTCTTCTTGCTCAAATGTTATATTGTTGACCTCAGGCAAAATTAAACATCATAAAACTTTCAGAACCTAACCAAACCAAACATCAATCACGGTTTAGTTGCAAGCTGCCAAATCTTGACCGTCCCATCATCACTGGCCGAGGCAAGCATTCGATTCTCCTCCTGTTTCAGGTTACAACCACAAAGCTCAAAATCTATGCAACAGAAATTTCCGGTAAAATCTAGTTATAACCGCATGTACTCGAGCCAATGTAAGTCGAGTAATCAATGGCATCGTCTCTCTAATCCTAAAACAAAGCTTTAGTATTATGTTCTAACTCCTAAGTCGTATTTATACGATGTTTTATAGACTGTACTTCATCATTGCAACCATGTATCATGTATGAGATAGTATGCATTTGTGTCTATTACTTTATAAGAAACATGGAACTTACACCGGGTGACCATTGGACAGAGTTTACATCATTTTCATGTGCTTTATTCTTTTTCAGCAAAAGATTATATGAAGGTCCATCAACCTGGTACACAAACAAACGACTTTAAGTTCAAAGAAGAAGAAGAAATGTTTAATTGTTTCGAAGTGAAACATAAGATGAAATTCTCTTACAGAGTCTTGTTTGCTGTCCACAAACAACCGTATAGCATCATCACCCGCTCCACTGGCAATAATGTCATCCCTAGAAACAAAAAGACATTAAAACAAAACTTTACAGATAATTCAGAAGATATATATAGTAAATTTCTGGGATTTCAAACTCATTGTGGTCTCACAAAAGAACCTTGGAGAAGAATACAATAAAACTAATTAAAATGGTCTGAAAATCATTAATCTGAATACATTTGATCAGAGGACTGGGAGTGCAATATCAGGTACAACAAAGAATTATCCTTTTAGGAACTTAGGAGGGTTAAATCATGTGAGGTGTCAATACCTTGACCAGTGAGCTGAGTATATGGTACGGTCATGATAACCAGAGAGTGTACAAAGATGAGTCCTGCAAAGTCGGGCAGGTAGGCATTACATTAGTACTTGTTGGAAAGAGAAATTCTTGGAGAAGTTACAGAATTTTATAGGCTGCGTATTACGTCAAGCTCTAAACTGTAAGAAAAGGAACAAACTCGATTACATGTAAGCCATTATATTCTTACCAAGGTGCATATCCTTCACCAGACTGCATCCCGGAAATATCTGCCTCCCATATCTTCAAGGTTAGATCATCACTGCAAGTACACATTCAGACATTATTGTCAGAACAGTGGCCCAGAGACAGATTACCTTGCTATTAGAATGCCTATTAGAAACAAGAGGAGAAGATTCACCAACCTACAAGTGACCATCTTGTCCCCTGCAGCGTTAAATGAGATGGCCCAAACAGTAGAGGAGTGACCGCTGTATGCAGAATAAAGGCACATATTAATACAAAGAGTAAGAGCCTATTTGAACGCATACAAAGAAGAACATGCAAGTAGAGGATATACTTGTTAGATTCATCTAAGGTTTGGGCACATTGATAATCACCATCATCATCTTCAGACCACCAAACCTGTGAGTAGCACGCAACTGTCGTTATTAATTTTTTTTTTTATTTCGTGTAACAAGTTTCAGTTCTGCATCACTAAACCTAATCAGGGTATTACCTTGATGGTATTATCATAACTACAAGAAAATAAAACATCCATGGTGGGATGCCACTGAACCATCTTCACATCCTGTGTATGCCCAGTTAATACCGCAGCACAGTCATATTCATTCCCTTCAAGCACATCCCAAATCCAGACAGACTTATCTCTACTACATGTTGCAAGGTTTAAACCAGATGCATTCCATGATACACTTTTGACTTCGTTCTCATGTCCCTGCATAGAGTTCTTTTATAAGATTCTACTAACCAATGATACAAAGCATGAGACAGTACAACAAAACCACCAAAAACTTTAAGCATAATGAATATAGAACTATGAAGTGAACACCGAAAAAATCCATGAGACTAGTGACTCTGATAAGTCAAGGACGATCTAGATAACCGAACAAAGATTTCCAAATGGGTTGCTACAAAAAGAGCTCAGCATTATAGATAAAGTAAGAGAACAAAGTCAAACGAGCAAAAAGGGGCTGTGATATATAAGTGTTGCTTTCAGGTTCAAAGAAGTACCTCCAAAGTGGAAATACAATCAAACTCAGACCCATAATTCTTCCAAATCCCAGTAGTACCATCAAAACTTGCAGTAGCCAATAACTGTCCTGAAGGTGACCAAGCACACGACCTCACAGTTCTTGAATGAGTTTCTTCCAAAACTGTCTGAACATTCACAATATACAAAGCTTAGAGGATAATAGCACAAGAACTAACACAACAATCGTCAATTCATCAATTGACTCCAAGTTCAATATCAAGTCAAGACCTTTAAGTAATCAGAACAAAACCCACAAATAAAGATTAGATTTTTTTGCTAATTGAATTCACCACACAACAATCATCAATTCACTAGTGGACTCAAAGTTAAGACCTTTAAGCACTCAGAACAAAACCCACAAATAAAGAATAGATTTTTAGACCTTGCAGGTCCAAGAGTGAGAGAGAGAGCTTTGTTCCCAGATTCGAACGGTGTTATCGCCACTGCAAGAAGCAAGAATCGGTGAAACACCATCGGCGTTAGAAGAGACAGGGTTCCAAGCTACGTTCCAAACACGATCAGTGTGGCCTTCAAGTTTTTGAATCTCAACTAACTCCAAGTTCTTCTCCATCAAATCCATCTATGAATCGAAGGTCCAGAAAGCAGAGAGTTGAAAGGAGCAAAAAAGCTTATCGCTAACCAAATGATCTGAAATTAGGTTGCGTTTAAGATATATTTAGGGTTTATTTATGATTGAATTTTTTTTTTCAAGGTATTTTAGAGTTTATTTATTGATTTGAATTTTGTCTAAGAATTTATATGTATGTTATTTTTACAATAAAGTTTTTCATTCCATTAAAATAATTTCAATAGATTTTTTTTTTTTTTTTTCCTCCAAATCATAACTTTATTAATGTGAATCAAAAGTTACAATGTTAAGCATAAGGCTATAATTACAATACCAAATTCTTGTAACAAAAAAGCAAAAAAGTTCAGGCGCCGCAATCTGAATGATATGCTTAGTTGCTTTCGTCTTATCCGTCAATCTTGTGTGACTTTCTAGCTTAGGAAACATCTTCTTTTTATCGATGAACCATTTTTTACGCTTTTGAAAGTCAAAGTCTGCGATCCATCCGTTACATCGCAAGACCATCGATTTTGGAACTCTCCTGAAGAAAGAGATATAATTTTTTGTGATTGTAATGTAAACCCATACTTGTTGCTGATTTGATCTTCTGATTCTCATCCTGATAGCAAAATCCACCAATACCAACGCCGAGACAAAAAGAGCACCGACCTCACCGTAACATGTTATCCGTTTCCACAGTTTGGTTATAGGTCTTCTGGTGCATCGCTTTCCAACATAACCTCCCCCACAACAGGAAGTGACATCGTTCATAGTTATTATCAATGACCCGAAATGATGAAGTGATGAATACCAGCTTGTAAATCTCGTTCCACTTATCCATTCCCCAATTCTGAGACTAACTATTGATGGCATTCCAAGTTCCTTGATTGATACTGATATACCAGGCAAAAATTTGTCGTGGTATAGTCGTAAAATCAAGCATAACATGATCTCTCTCCACCAAATCCTTTGGCCCTGCCTGGAAACGTTGTTATGATCCGGTGTCGGCATGAACCACGTCGTCAGTTCGTCTTCATTGTCAATCCGAGACCCAACAATACCAGGATCAAAAATCCAAATTTCATCTCCGAACCAGTTGGCGGAGGGGAATGACAACTGCCGAAAACGCCACTTCATTCTTGGACCAATAACGATTAATTGGTTAGAGAAGGAGAATGAAACATAATCGGAGACAAAAAGCCGGCAATAACACAATAGTGGACGCCGGAAAAACGCTCTGCAAGAGAGAAACTCGGCATCATCATGAATCGTGGGATTCAGGATGGAGATTGTAACTTCCAGAGAGTGGGCTAGTAAAATTGAAACCCCCACGTCGCCGGAAAGACAGAAAATCGTCGCCCAAGTGACAAAGAAACGGATTGCTTCGGAAATCGCCTTCGCAATCACCATAATCGCTCTCATCGTTTGGGGATTTACTACAATTGGATTATCAGAAACTATGTAAGGAGAAAGAGAATTGAATTCTAAACAGAAAAGAGAGCCAACCGACGCCGGAGAAGCCGGCGCCGGCCGGAAACGGCAGTTTAAAGGAGCGGGTGTGATGGAAGAGAAATCGCCTTTTCTATCGCTTGAGAGAGCTATAGATTTTCATCTACGAAGAAAAGAACGAAAACCAATGAACTTTTTTTGGATCAAATCAATAAATGTTTTTTTTTTTTTTGATCAAATCAAAAAATCTCATGGTTTAATTTTGGGAAAAATATCGAAAAATTCCTCAACTCTGCATTTTTATTAAAAAAAAAATTTGAATTTTCTAGATGATAAAATAAAGAGAAATTTGGCAAATTGACCCACATTAAACCACACTTTGTCCCTTTAATCTTTTTTTAGATTCAATTGGAAGATTAATCCTTTGTCCCTAATGATGATCATAATCTACCCTCTCCTTTGTAAATCATTCTCTTTTTTAAAAAAAATATAATAAAATCTTATTATTTTGGTTTAATTAAATATAACTTTATTTAAAAAAAAAAAATAGCTAATCACTGTAGAAACCCGATTTCGTTCTTCTTCTCTTCATTCTTCTTCTTCTCCATTAAAACAAAACACTCAAAGCTCCATATCTCTCTCGTTTTTTCAGTGGTTTTGTTGGTTCTTGGCTCTAATCCACTCAGTTTTTTGAAGCTCTACTCGATTCTAGTGTCAATTCTATCGATCTGCAAAGGTAAGTTGCTCTAAACCCCAATTTTCA